>JAPMOR010120658.1:0-24185 GCA_026543865.1 Argiope aurantia | reverse complement strand
GCGCATACAATTCTTAGCAGAAATTAACAGAAAATTTCGCTGTTTATATTTATGCTGTGCAAGGACTCGTATATCGATAATTTTTGAATAATTCTTCGAAATATAAATTATGAACATTATTCTATAGAGCACATAAGATTTCAATGCCAAACGATTATTCTTTCAGATTTTTTTTAAATACATGCTTGTTTTCAATAAAAAAATGCCTTTATATTGCAGTTTCATCATTTCCATTTTAATTTAAAATTGAATTTTACAGGTGCTGATAGAAAATTAGAAAAAAGCTTAGTACAATGAACAGAATGACTTAAGGCCAATATATTAGTATAAGCGAATTATATGACAATCAAATTTGAAGCTTAAAAATATTTAGCTGAAAAAAAAAACCTATTATGAGATTAAGTTACAAAAAAATTATTGAATATTTTAGCGAACATTGAACATACAAACCGACTGGTCGCCAAAAGAGGCTAATATGGGGGGGGGGAAGCAAACATTTTATTACTTTTATGCGCAGTAAACATTAGAAATGATGGAAATACTTCTTTTGCTGTCAGGGGTCAGTTTTCCTTTGCTTTTTATAAAAGTGTTTCATTTCTTCATTAGGTTCGGTATTTATTGTTGTCAGATAATTACAACGATTTTATTCACAATTTGGCATGCTTTAATAACAATGAATCTTCATTAAAATCTGAAATACCTGTTAATCACAACGATCATGAGTAATTTTCTCATCAACAAAAATGTCCATTCAAGTATCCACAATAACAGGCAGGTAACAGATGGAAGATCTAGTAAATTTTTTAAATAAAATCTTTAATGTTTTGTTGAAATTTCTGGCCCCAAAATTCACATATTCTGTTTTGAAATTTTTATTATAAAATTAAGTAATATACAAAAGTGAGCACATGAAAGAAAGTAAAAGTTGTTTCTAATTTTGTCAAGACTTTCATTTTTACATTTGCATTTAAATATCAAACAGAAATATTGTTATTATCGCCATGTCAGATGATAGTTCACCAATTGTGGCAATTGTACTTCTATATAAATTCTGATTTTTGTTCGTGTTTCGTTTTGTGGTTGTCGTTCTGTATTGAAAAGTATAGAATTGTTAATTAAATATTGTTGACTAGAAATTAGTTTGATCATTCAGAAAACGAACCAGCATTCGTCGAAAGTTTATAGAAAAAATAGAAAAAGGTAAGAATTAAACATCTCATTAAAAACTGTGAAATAAATAGTGATATGAATACTACTGAAATAAATAGTGATATGAATACTACTAAAGAAAATAAACAAGTTTCTATGTTAAATTGTATAAATTATCGTATACCTGAATATGCCTATTCCTACATTTTCAGGCAATTATTTAGAATTTTCAACATTTAAAAGTCAATTTAATAGTGTTATTGGATGCAACAATAATTTGTCAGATACTGAAAAATTACATTATCTTCGTGCGTCGCTTAAAAATCAAGCAAAACTTTTGGAAACAGAAGATGATACATTTATGTCTTTATTCCAGGCATTGGCAGAAAGATATGAAAACAAACGAATTATTGTTGATAACCATATTCAATCAATTCTATAAATCAAAAAACTGTTACATGAATCGCCTAAAGATTTAAGAAAAATTTTTGATGACATAAATAAAAATTTAAGAGCTTTAAAAAATTTAAAGTTTGAAAGAAACAATTTGTCTGATATCATTATTTTAAATATTGTTTTAAGAAAATTGGATCGTGAAAGTCAAAAACAGTTTGAGCTTTCATTGAAAAATACCGAAGTACCTGAATTGGATAAGTTATTAACTTTTATGGAAAAAAGAAGTCAAATCTTGGAAAACATTCACAGGAATAGTTTACTGAAAACGAAACAACCCTCTACTCGATTCGGACCAAACGTTTTGTGTTGAATTCTAATGCGAAAACTAAAAAAATGTATTTTGTGCAATTTTTTGTATTCAATATATTATTATGATACGTTTAAAAAACTCTCCCCTGCAGAAAGATATAATGTAGTCAAAAAACATAATTTAAGCATTAATTACTTAAAGAAGGGTCATCATCTAAGTAATTGTTCATCGAAGTATTTATGCAATCAATGTGGGAAAAAGCATAATAGTCTGCTACATATTTCTAAAGAATTAAATAGTTCTGGTGCCTTCTATAAGCAGAATGTATCGTCGAATGACTCATTGCCGGTGCCAATCTCTAATATCAACAGATGTCTCGATTCAAGTATTCCTGCTACATGCACAGTGGCTGTGGAAGTATAAATAACGTGGAAGGAGAAGAGTTATTGCTTTCCAACACCTGTCTGTAAAGTCGAAAATAAAGACTAATGTTTCCAATAATAATTTTAGTTTTTCAAGGTCTTTAGAATTTCTTGTTTTTCCAAAAATAACAGATTTTACCCCCATCGAAATATATAAATGTTTCTCATATTAATTTAGCTGATCCCTCTTTTTATAGACCTGGGGAAATTGACGTTTTATTGGGAGCATAATTGTCTGTTACATATGGAGTAGTTACATTGCGGAGGTCTTCGAAATTTTAAAACCTAATAGAATATAGCTTTCGGAACAAAAATAATATTGCAGGATTCTGAATTTGGATATGTGGTTAGTGGAGTAATTGAAAATCCAATCCAGAGAAACTAAAAATATAAGTGGAACAATGGAAAATTTTTGGAAAATTGAAGCTGTCGAAGAAAGAATATGCGAGGAGCATTACGTCAAAACTCATACTAGAACGGATATCTGTCGTTATGTGGTTAAAATGCCTATGAGAGAAAAAAGAAATTCTTAATCAGGCGAATCGAAAGACATTGCACTTTGGAGATTAAATTGGTTATATAAATGGTTAAAAAAAAGAACCAATTATGTCGAAACTATATAAAAATTTTATAGACGAATATCAAAGCTTGGGTCACATGTCAGAAGTAGTCGACTGTGATGAGCCTGATATTAATACTACATTCCTCATCAAAGTGTATACCGCCCACAGAATATCTCAACTCCTCTCCGTGGTATCTTTAATGCCTCGCAAGCCACTGCAACTGGATATTCTTTAAATTCTGTACTATTGAACGGTGGGTTTGTTCAAGAACTGTTTTCAATTTTGTGTCGTTTTCGAACCCATCGCTTTGCATTTATAGTGGATATTAAAAAGATGTATAGGCAAATTTTTGTTGAGGAATTACAGCAAGATCTTTTGAGAATTTTATGGAAAAATAGTAAAGATGATTCTATCAAAATTTACAAGCTGAAAACCGTGACATATGACACAAGTTTCGTGCCATTTTTAGCTACACGAACCTTGAAACAATTGGTCACTGATGAAGGTGACAAATTGATTGCTTTGCCTTTAGAATGACTATAGATAATTCTGCTAGATACAAAGAGAACTGTTTTATCAGTTATTGCAAAAATTTATGATCCCCTTGGCTTGCTTGGACTTTTAATTACAAGGTAGATTTTCATGCAAATTCTTTGGCTTTTAAATATAGATTGGAATGATTCACTTCGTAAGATGAATGATTTAGACATCAACACATTTGTTTTAAAGGAAAATTTAAAAGTTGTAGAACTTTACGGATTTTCAGATGCAAGTGAAAAAACATATGCATCGCATCGAATGGAAAAATTACTATTAATCTTCTTTGTAGAAAATAAAGAGTTTCCCCTTTAAAGACAATTACAATTCCTAAACTTGAACTCAATACTGCTGAGTTGTTGTCTTCTCTGGTCTGGTCTAATTATGGCACTTGCCAAGGACAAGCCCCGCCGTCAGAGACAGCCGAGTTTAAGCCTGAGGGGGTGCGTCTCTTGTTTCTATAGTAGCGCCAACTAGGGCCAAGAGTACGACTTAGCTACTCACGCATCACTCATTCGCTTGTACAACCCCTTTTTACAGGAGGGCACATTCACACATAGAACAATGAAAGAACAACCATGCCCAAACCGGGACGCCCAGATCACGAGGAAGACGCGCTACCCCTATGCCAGGACGCCGGCTGTTGTCTTCTTGTGGCTTCAATCGGAAGTTTACTGGTGGAATGGTCCATCATTTTTGCAACAACGGTGCATTAACGTCTGCTGAAATCAAAGAAGCAGAATTAATAATTGTTAGTTTCATTCAAAAAGATGAGTTTTTCGAGGAAATAGATTCGCTTAATAAAGGACAGTTGGTATCTCCACAGAGTAAGTTACGGTTCTTAAACCCCTTTTTAGATAAAAATGTTATTCGTGTAGCTGGTCGATTGGAACAATCGAATTTAAATTATGATTCAAAATTTCCCAGTTTTACCTGCAAAACATAAGTTAACCAACTTGATTGTGCAACACTATCATGTAAAATATTTGCATGCAGGGTCACAAGCCTTATTAAATTTTGTTAGAGAAAAGTTTTGGCCTTTCAAAGGCAGAAATTTCCAACTGTGTTGTTTGTTTTAAACAAAAACCTGCAGTTGCTAACCAAATAATGGGAAGTGTACCACCAGCTAGAGTTGACTCTGGTGCAGTGTTAACAATTCAGGTATCGATTTTACTGGCCTATTTTTAATTAAATAATTTATCATAAAATTTACCTCGCGATATTTGTTTACTTAGCCACAAAGGCTGTCCACTTAGAAATAGTTGACGATTTAACTTCAGAAGAGCTTATAGCTTGTCTAAAAACGTTCTTTGCTCGTCGTGGAAAAAGTAGTGTTTCAGCGATAACGCTACAAATATGGCAAGTGCCAATTTAGAACAAAGTTGTATAACTTAGTTGGAAAAATCAAAGGATAAGTTCACTGATTATTGTTCATCTGAAGATGGAAGTTTATCCCCCCTCCAGAGCACCTCATTTTGGAGGCATCTGGGCATCCTTTAAATTCTATTATAGAGTAGTAAGAACCACTAAATTAACGTATGAAGAATTCTTAACTGTTAGTAATCAAATTGAATCCATCTTAAAACTCTACACCCATTACTCCCTTATCGGCTGACCCCAATGATCTTAACGTTCTTACTCCAGGCCATTTTTTTAATTGGTCGCCCTATAACTGCAATAGCAGAACTTGAAATTAACATACGTCCAAATAGATTGAGTAGGCGGAAATTGGTAACCAAGTTTGTACAAACAATTTGGAAAAACTGGTCGTGTGATTATTTAAATCACCAACAGATACAAATGGAGCTTTTAAAAAAGTTCTAGGCAGCATGGCTATTATGACAGAAGACAACACACCTTTGTGTAAATGGTCTTTATATCGCATTGTAGAAATAATTTCATGTAAAGGCAACAACGTGCATGTAGCTATAATTCGTACTGCTACAGGCGTATACAAAAGACCAATATCTAAGTTATGTTTGCTGCCTATTGAATAATTTGATTATACATATTAAAACTTATAATTACTTGCATAAATAATTCCTACATTGTTTGAACTTTAATTTTTATATCTTTTACTTGATTAATTGAATAATATAATTATTTAATGCAGGGGGAAATGTTAAAATATCAAACAAAAATATTATCGCCATGCCAGATGCTAGTTCACCAATCCTTCTGTATAAATTATGATTTTTGTTCAAGATTACTCTGGTTCGTGTCTCATTTTGTGGTTGGCGTCCTGGTAAGTGCTTTTTAGTGAAAAGTATGGAATTGTTAATTAAATATTGTTGACTAGAAATCAGAAAACGAACCAGCACTTGTCGAAAGTTTATAGAAAAAGTGATGCATACAGTCCATCTACAGCATTCTTTTATCCAAGTGTAAGAAATTTTTTTTTCTAGATATCATGTCCTTTGATTTATTGTCAACTGCAGTAGTAATCCTCACCCCTCCCTGAAAAACCTATTGGCAGAATTCTCATATCAAATTCTATTGGTAGAATTCAAGGCAAAACACTGGTTTCTTTTTCTCTCAAAAAATAATTTATGTATAATCTGGCTGATTCCTAAGGATTAAAAAAAAATAATTGTTAAAGATTTCTATCCAACAGTTGCTGGTTCTATGGTAAAAGTTAATAGAAAAGAAAAACTAAAATGATCCTTAACAAACCCATCAGTTACAGCTATAATGGCCTAATTTTAAATAAAAAAAAGAAAAGAAATGAATTTCAATATTTTAAAGGCATAACTGACAATATAATTTTTTACTTGAGGTATTAATCTAAAAGAACTAATGGTTCCCCATGTTATAAAATAGTAAAACAATAATCAGCAACCAGAAAGAAATTCAAACTTATATTGAAAAATTTAGAAATCTACAGTTAGACCACTATCATAGATTTTAGAACTATATTGTACACCAACAAAAACATTGAGAAACACAAGCAATTGTTTCTTATTAGGAAAGGAGATAATTCAAAATACTTTTTTTCTTCTTGTTATATTACTACTATAGTCAACTGTTCATTGAATTTCTTTAAAACTTAGCACTAAAGTCATATTGCAGCCTTCTAAGGATAAATCATCAGATGATATGAGTAAATAGGAACAAAAGCATTTATTCCCTGTATGATAATATAGTTAAACAAAAATATTTCTTGTAAATTCTTGAAATCGAAATGTAAAGCAGTGAGAAGCCCTTATTAAATATTACCCAGAAAATAATTTAAATAATGATCCAAGACAACTTGAAATAACTGCAAATGGACACTTTTGCAACAAAACAATTCCATGGGTTAATATATTCTAAAATAAGTTTATGCATAAAAGATTCATCTTCGACAACCTTTGTTCTGAAAAAATTTGCAAAGTACAGATTTATAACCTATTTATAATTTTGTAGAATGATTCAACATTTAATACATCAACATTCACTGAGACTTAAGATTTAAAAAAGTATTAAGTAGAACAATCCAATATGAAGGAGTAAAAGACAATAAATAAGACCCGGAAACTTTTTTTAATTTTATTTCCAAGTATAATGAGAATTAATCAAGTCCTCGGAGTTCTCTTTGCATATCTTCCCACACTTTGAAAGGTCCATGATTATTGTAGTAATGACAATATGCACCATCAGGTTTCAAGCGACCATCAGCTCTCATTGCTTCATAATCTTCTTTATCCCACTTAGTGAATCCCCACTTTTTAGATACTGCAATCTAAACAAAAAAACAGAAGCAAAGAGTCAATTGCCATTATTTTTTGATTAATTATCAATTTAAAAGAAAACTCCTATATTTAAAAAAATTACCTTCTGACGACCTGGAAATTTAAACTTAGCACGTCGGAGAGCTTCAATCACATGCTCTTTATGTTGATCCTTAGCTCTGACAGACATGATCATCTGACCAATATCCACACGTGCTACAGTTCCTTGGGGTTTACCGAAAGCACCCCTCATACCAGTTTGGAGCCTGAAAAATAAACAATTATTCAAAAAACAGCTCACCTTTAAGAAAATTAGGTAAAATTTTAAATACTTTAAATCATACTCATTTTCGAATTAACAAAAAATTAATCGTTTTGACATGCAGTGTGATAATACCACACATATATTGAACATTCTAAGTAAAATGCATGATACAGAGTAGTTTAATAACTGCTTAATGGAGACTTTTGTTTCATCATCAAAAACTAATCTTAATTAAAATAAGTACCATTTTTAGGTTTAAACTGACAAAGAGCTCATAATGGATACTAAAATAAAATTATTTTTCTTTAAAATTCTTAAAAACAAACATTTAATAGTTAATGCGAGATGCTTTAGAACTGGACTAAGCATGAATTGTTTAATTGTATGAGATGGGAGAAAATCCCAGTGCTGTATAATCCAGGATAATTTTTTTTAACACAAAGAAGTAATTGTCCCTTTCTTACAAAGGAAACACCTGCTGAATTTGAAATGCCCGTTCATTTTTCACTAACGAAAGAACATTCTGTGGTTGGCATTTACAATTTTACGAAAGAGTTCGTTAAATTTACATTCATATGTTCTAATGATTTTAAATAATTTCTTTCGAGTGTGCAACTTATTACTGCTACATAAATAAGAGTAAATAACACACACAAACATTTCAAACAAAAGCTTTGAACATTTTTTTTTAAAAAAAATCCTTATTGACCAAGTATGAAAATAAAATCGGTATACTTAATGCATTGCGACTAATTTAATGGTCATTATATCGCTATAAAATGAACCAGGTAAGGATATTAAATGGGGAAAATAAATGGTAAAATAAACCTAAAGAGTTAATTTTTAAAAAATTTATTAGTACATGGAGTAGTAAGAAGGAGGGGAAAGCTTTAAGATATTTAAAAATCTCCCATAAAGAATGTTTTAAAAATACCCTAAGCATTAAAAACAGCAGCTTATGCAAATTGCAATAAAATAGACAACACAGTTTTTCATTGAGTTTACAGCATTCTGTCACTGATTAAAGTTTTAGTTGAAGTGAAGTTTAGTGTCTCCCGAGTTTGAAGCCAAAATGGCAACTCAACAAAACAATCTTCCAGCGATCCTAATACTGTTTTGTTTACTACTTTGAACTACAATTATTTTATGAAAAAATACTAAAAATATCTATTAAAGATTTTAATTTAGTTCTGTATTATAATTAAAAGTTTTTTCCTATTAATAAGACATTGCAATATTTTTAATATAATCACGAACAGAAACAATTCTTTTGCAATTTTTAACTGTCAGTATGCGCTTTAAAAAATCTTCTGCAATGGAATTCCTTGCAGTTCTCATAATTCTTTTTATGCCGATTGTTTCCTTGATAATTTGTTATATCATTAATTGTGGAAGAATAGATGTCTGGTGAATGGGATAGCAAGAGGTATTATGAATCTGCGGAATGGATGAAGGGTGTAGAATACATATATTTTTTACAAGCTAACGAAGTTAGGAAAGTATGTTTGTATGTACCATGCCTGTTAACCCCAGTCTTTATGTTCAATGTGTTAGCAAGGCTATAGGATGTAGGAAAATTTTTTGCCCAGTGCCTTCTTCAGATGCCGAATGGCATCCTATACTTTAAATTTTGCTTTTTACACAACAGACCAGCACAGCCAGTTTGAAAAACTTCTATGTTTCAAAATTGTTAAGATAAGCAGTGAAAGTGATCCCAAATATAAAAAAAGGAAATTAAATTAAAATCTCAGATTTTACAATAAAAATTGCAATACCATAAGTAAAGATCATAATTTTGGTGCAGAAAGTGGTAATGGTAATTGCTTTGCAAAAATGTTTATTTTGTCCTCCATCTTTATTGGCAAATTGACACATACCAAACTACACTTTTACCAAAGTTCTCATAACATACACCCCCATTATTTTTTACTCGAATAGAATGACATCAGGACTGTCTTCATCTGACAGAGAGCATATATATGACTAACATTATCTTGCACCTCTAAATTCTAACTAAGTGTCTGAAGGCACCCATCTTAAGGACCCTATCAAATAAGACAATTTGGGATGAATCCAAACACATATGAAAAAGATTAAAACCTGATAGAAAGTACATACAGTCCATTTATAAAATATCACGAGCATAAAAGTATTCAGAATATTCATTTCAATATCCAATCCATTTTTTCTTTTAAACTTCAAACCTTTTAAAATATTACTATTCTTAACTGAAACTACCAGTAAATGAAAAATCAATTGCATGATTTCATCATTTGCTTAACTAGTTTCCAAGATACTAAGAATATTCATGGATTTGAAAAACAGATTCAAGATTAATATCTCACTTTACAGGAATATAACATGAGCTGGTTAATATATGTATGTTTTTTTAAACATATATATACTTACCTATCAGCTCCAGCACATGATAACATTTTATTGATCCTAATAACATGGAAAGGATGTAGCCGCATTCTTAAGTGAAAGGAATCTTTGCCACACATCTTAACAAGATATTTATTAGCACAGATTCTACCAGCCTCCAAAGCTTCAGAAGATATTTGCTCAAATTCATTTGAAACTAAATGGATGCATAGAGGTAATTCATCTACTTTAGCCTTCTTACGACCAAGATCAAAGATACGAATTTTGGGATCTATTGGAGGGAAAAAAAAAAAAAAAAAAATCAATTTTAAACAAAATTTTATTATATATTAAATTAGTCATGCTTTTTATTTCACAAGAGTATTTTTTAAATAAATAAAAGTATTTAAACTATTAATAAAAATATTTTTACTATGTTAGACCAAATATCTGAAGTCTACATAATGTATTTCCTTTTTTAAGCTGAAATCAATTTCTGTACAAATAAAATTTTCATATACTAAACATAACAATTGTATTATTAATTAAACTTTATAATAAACATGTCATCTAAACATACTGTTCGTCAACGGATTCCGAGACCACATTTTGACGACTCCATCTCATTAAGGGGAGACATGCAACGATTAGCGCATTTCCCCACATTCCCTTTGATTTCCCCATTAGATACTAGTAAATGTAAACATCCTATTTTGACGGATTAAACCTATCCTAACGCATGTGTAAAACAGCGGAGGATTTTACAATCCATTGCTGAACAGTATCTTTAAATGTGACACCACAAACATGACAAATAAAAAATTTCAAAAAATAAATTTGTGAAATGTAAACACAGCAAAGCAAGTAAAATTAATTGAATAATAAAATGAATATATAAAAATACTCCAGATATGATTTGATCCAGAAAATGCAAAAATCTGCATTTACAACAAAATATGTCATGCCTATAAAATCAATTTTTAAAGTTATCTCTAACTATAGCATTAAAACATGGACCTACATATTCATAGAATGCAATTTAGCACATCACTGCTATTTAAACTCACTAAATAATAAAATAGCTTGAAGCAAAATTTTAAGCCATAGCACTTTTTCAATTCATAATTAAGGAAATAATTTATGAAGTCTGAAATTATTCAAGTAATGACTTAAGAATTATTGAAATGTTGCAAGTATCCTTGATAAGTTATTATTTGAATAACTTACCTACACACTACAAGCATTTATGTACCCAAACAAACACAACATCTTGCACAAAAGATATGGTCTGTATCGTCTGGGATATTGTAACTTAATTTTACTTAAGCCAAGAATTAATCATTCATTCTATTAAATAAAAGATTATCCAACATGAAAATCAAATTAACAATTATTTGAACACAATATGTTTACAATTGATAAGAAATACAGCGGAATCTTGCAAACAAACATAATTGGTTCCCAAATTTTTCTTTCATAATAAGAAACAATCAGAATTTTACCATGTTAGGAAACCATGATAAAATAGAAGTATACTTTCCATTCTGGAAAAATACTCAAACATGCATTTTTTTTATTTATAACAATGCTTTCTTTAAAATAAAAATTGTCCAAAGACATTTGTGTTTGACTATGCTTAAAAATTTAATGAAAATAAGATAATTATTAAATGAATTTAATGTTCGAGCAGCTATTGCCTCCCACCAGCGATGTAACAATTTCTCGGGCTTTCAGCATCTCCCTTATTTTACTGGAAGCTCTGTTATGTATTTTTTCATCTCCTGCACAGCTTTTTGCAGTTACATAGAATGGAGTTATATAAACTATTTGATCCTGGTTATACTCTATTACCAGCTCAGATGTTGCTTCTATCAACATCCAACTCCATAATTTTGGTCAGACAAAATTTCATTACAATTCAAAAGGCATCTGCTCAAACTATCTGGAGTCTGATCAAACCTTTAAAAGATAGAAAGTCCCTACCCCTCAAACAGGTTCATAGTGCACACTGTTCCTGCATGCGATGTCAAGATGTATTGTCACTTGTTCTCTGAATCACCCCTCGTTAAAAGAATACCATTTTACACTTTGGTCTGTTCGTTACACAAGATTCGACTATAAAAGATTAAGACTTGGAAAATTAGATGCGAGAATTATTAAATCATATATGCAAGATTTACAAACATTTATACTTAAATCGCTTAGCATATCTTCAACACAAAAATCTTGACTGCACACAATTATAACTAGCATCAATTTCTCAATTAAAAAAATACTGCAAGTTACATAATACATACAAATATAAGAAATTTAAATGTTGCAAGTATCCTTGATAAGTTACTATAAGAATAACTTACCTACACACTACAAGCTTTCATATACCCAAACAAAACAATATCTTACTCATAAGATATGATTTGTATTGCTTGGGATTAACTGTAATTATTTAAAAATAAAACACCAAACACATCAGAACATTATTCTGATCTAAATTAGCTGTTAAATGATAAACAGAATGAAGCAATAAACTTTTCAATACTTTAACAGCAGCATAATCCGATTTTCTAATCAAGATTCACTTACAGTTCTTAATTTTAAAAATTAAGAACTGTAAAATCAAACAAAAATTAAATCAATGACAATTTATTTACATTCTATTTGAAATCAAGCACACACATATATACATATTATATATATATACACACAGTGGTGGCCAAAAGCGTGGACATTTTTTGAAAGTTCCATATTTTTCAACTTTGTGTGCTTATAGGATATATTAATTTTCACTTAAATACAAATGTTTATATATCAAATTCACTCGATGAAAAGACGATGTGAAGTCTCTTAAAAAATAAAGGTTATCCTAAGTATTGATTGTGTAATTATGACTTAAAAAAAATGCAAAACTAAGATAGATCTTACTAAAATGAGTATAACTTCTTTTGTACAGATATTGTAATACTGTTTTTGTTATTAAATTCTACATTAAATTACCATCAATTTGATATATAAACATTTGTATTCAAGTGAAAATTAATATATTCTACAAGCACGCAAAGTTGAAAAACATGAAACTTTTTTTTATTACATAGAAATGAATAATCAATATTTGAAATGAACAAGGACGTCAAACACTGTTTAGAAAGTATGCCAAATTATCGGCTTTGAAAACCAGTCCACACAATAAACAAAAATTTGCGCTAATAACTGAAAGCAAGATATCTAATTCTATAAAGAAAAAACAAATATATCGAAATTTAGCATGTAATGACCTAATCAATATAAATAACTTTCTTAGATACTTGATAAAAATATGAATAATTTTACACGATTTATATTAGACTATATAACACAGGAATTATATAACTTACCAGGGACACCTCTACAAAATCTTGATTTGGGATAAGGTTTGTTTTTACAGTACCGATAACTAAAAGAAAAGGGGAAAAAAATCAGTAAACTAGAATCCATAATCTGCATGAATATATATTCAATTTTTTTATTAGTACAAAGACAACTGTTCAGCTTCTATACGTGACATGTTATTAAAAACTACTCTCGCTCAAAGATAGATTAAACAATATTCTGATATTAATTCTACCAGGCAATAAAATTTCAACTTATAAGACTGCTAAAAGAAAAAAGGGATAAAAACAAATTTTGGAAAATCACGAAGCTTAACAATTATTATATTGAAAACGCGTACTACAATTAGCTACTTTCTATTAACAAAATCGCACAAAACAGAAAATATATGCTTATATTAACAGACCTAGCCATAAAAGTTACATTAAAAAAAAATTTCGTAGCCCTTTTATTAACACTACATGAAATTACAGATATACAACTTAAGAAAACTGCAAATTAAGATAATAAGCCAGAATTAAAAAAAATATTTAATTGAAACATTAGAGAATCTTTCATAAATCCTAATTAAAGGAAAAGGAGTTTACTTACCATCTTGCTGGGCGACGACCCATGTTTCTACAAAATACAAATATTTGATAAATATAGGGATTCACTAATACAATTTCGCATTTGAGAAGATTGATGAAGAGAATATAATAAAAGATGGAAATAGATTGAAAATTCGCTTACCTTCAATTCCACGCAAGCGATAAGAACCCTAAGCACAACGTTAATATTTCGTCAACCCTCCGAAAGATTAAACGAATAATGTTGCCAACAGAAGTATTCAAATATTGACAGTTGCTGAGCAACTATTCAATCACAAAACATATTTTTTGAAAATTATAATTATAATCTTTTGCTTCCCTTTATCTCATAATTTTAAATATTTTCTTAATCCTTTGAAACAAAAAGGAAGGGAATTATTCCTAATAAGAAAGAAATTACAGAAAGAAAAATTCTCACACTGAAATTTAATAGAATCAATTTCTTTTGAATATCTCCTATCAATTTTTATTTTATATTTTTGATACTTTATTTTATGTTTATCAATTTCTATTAACTTTAATCAGATATAAAAATAAGTTTAAACATAGGCAGTTTGACTTCCATTCCCAAAAGTTTCGGTTCCTAAATAACTGCCAACTGCAGCAATTTGGTTTTGATTACATTCTAGAACGCAAGCCAGATGAAATTGACAGTTCTGTGGAAAGAGTCTAGTCTTTTAAATTTTTGCAATTACATTTACAATTCTACTTTTTAGTAAAGCAAAAATATATCTGATCTGTTTTAAATATCTAATGTTTTAAAATTCTTTATTCCGAATATGTCGAAAAAAGGGAAAGGTGAGATTGATTTTTTTTTTTTTCATTCTGTGAAAGATTTTCTATATTTTTTCTTCAATTTTTATTTAACAGAATGTGGTTGTCAGTTCTGTTAGTAGATGGAATTGGAATTTCAATTTCATCTGAATCTTTTGAGTACTATCAATTGCTTTATTTTAAATAAAACATGAAAAAAAATTCAGCGAAATTTTAACTGATTGTTTTCAAGATGGATCCCGCCGTCTTGAAAGTTGATTAAATAGTATATAAAATTTAACACTTTTTAATTAAAAAATTTAAATAAATAAAAAATAATCTTGTATAAAATTTAACTCTCGATTTCTACCAGTGAATCAAGAGTTTCAAGAAATAATTTAAGAAATTTAAACAAACAAACAAAAAAAAAATTAAGACAATGTAACTGAAAGATTATTTATTTCATTGGGGTCCTTTTATGCTCTATCTTTTTTGTGGATTTCTGTTATTAATGTTAGTCATTTTTGTAAATGTGCCCTTTTTGGATTATAGTAATCGACATTTTCAGAAGTTGTATTGTTTAGCAAGATTGTGCCCAACATTTCTTGCCTTTTGGAGAACATTAATATTTCTTTTTTATATCATTTTTATGTGTTTGCTTTTGCTGCATCTAATTTAAAAAATATTTCTTTTTTATATCATTTTTATGTGTTTGCTTTTGCTGCATCTAATTTAAAAATTATTATGTGGCCTTAATTTTGTTAAAATGGCAGTGGTTGTTAATAAATACACCCACTTACATGAAAATAACATTTAATCTTTAAAATGGGCAACTAATGCGGTTGAAAAGAATTTAATTTTGAACAATTTGCAACAACATGTGATTGCATCATTGTTTTAACCATTGCCTCATCCCTTAAGTGATTGCACCATAAAAAGTAATAACAAAATTTTGACATGATTTATTTTTATTTGTCATTTTAAAAAGCAATCATATCTGAATATTGCAGTAATTAATTAAAAAAAAGTTTATACAAACAGTTTGCTTATATCTATTTTATGTTATTATTTATATTATGTAAAGAAATAGCCATAAACATTATCAGAAGAAGTGGAAATTTTGTCCCAAAATATGTGAAAAAATATCTATGATTTTTCTTATATCTGCCATAATTAAAATCATTTAATTATTCAACAATTCTTATTTTCAAAGGTAATTTAATTTAAAACTATTAAACTGTTTTGTATAATAATTAATGTTTAATTTTTTTCAATTTAAAATTGAAGTGCATTATTTAATATTTGTCATTACATTTAATATTTACTTTAAATTTTTACTCTATTTTCAATAGCTTATGAGGATTTGATTTCTTAGAAACAAATACATCTTGTTAATACTTTTTGGAAGAAATAATTATATGAATTTTAGTTGTAAATAAATGATATTTGAGCATTATGAAAGAGCAATCCTGCAAATCTCTTTGGTGTAGTAATTATGCCTAAATAAATTAAAATAAGTAAAAAGAACATTAAGTTCTTGAATATTAAAGCATAATACAAAAAGCAGAGAGAAAATGACATACTTGTTATCATTTTGTATTAAATGTTAAACGTATAAATAAAATGAAGCTTAAGGTAAATTTCTATTTCAGATTGATTGAATATTCTACTTTGTTGATTTTGCTTCTTTAACTCTTCATTTCTAGAGTTATTGGAATTAAATTTTTCTAAATTAGAAATTTCTGTAAATTGTTATGTAGATCATGATGGTTCAAGATTTGAATGATATTTAATATTATGTTCTCAATATTTATTTTTAAAAATTTAAATTTTTCTAGTAACTGTTGTTGTAATACCAGTAAAACATTCTACAATGCATTTTATGCAAAGTATGGTTTTTCCACAATTTTTTCAGTTTGAAAACTATAAAATTAGTATCAAAATGAATATGCCAATGAATACTATCTTTTAGAAATGATTGGTTTGTGAATTATACCTATAAACTTTTCAAAATCCTCTCATCATAAGGTGTGCTAGACAAGATCCATTAAGCCAAAATTCCAAGTAACTTAAATGAAAATTTTCTGTGACTGGTTGTGATTTTAATACTGTTTTGTGTTCAGAAACATTGCTCAACTGAAGAATTAACTACTCTCATCAAAATAATGACTAGGAATTTTGAATGCCAAAGGACTAATAAATGCCTTATAAAACAATTGCAGGCTAAAAAAAAAAGTAATGTTTTCTAATTAATTTCTTTTAATTTTATAAATACAGAATCAAAATAAAATAATTGTAATAAATTTTTGGGCTCTTCTAGGCTATAATCCAATGGATTAGATAGTACTGAATTATTCAGTATGTCTGGATATCATTTGCACATCATGTCATATTGTCCTTCTAACGGCTATTTTAGCCACATCTATGTGTGTCAAACTCAGATTTTGTTAGACTGGTGCAACTTCAATTGCTAACTTTTTCCAATTTTTTAATAATGTTATGCAAGATATTCTTTTTCATTGGGCCTCATTATAGTGTTTTTTATTGGCAGAATGTACTTAATGCTATTGTAAAATTTTGTACAAAAAAAAAAGGGATTAGCAGAATTTTATCTTTCAAGATCAGGATGATTCGTTAGTTAACCAGAAACTCTTACTTGAGCAGCACATCTGTACAATAAATAGAGAATATATGTGGTTCTAATTTCATATATTCTCTTCATATATTTAATTTTTTTTATTTTATAGTTTAGATAAGAATTTGTATTTTCTTCATCATTTAGTTACGTTTATTTACTTTTATAATTAAAAAATTATCCCATTTTGAAAGAATTATAAATTTAAAATTTGTCAAAAAAATTACTTTTTATGCATTTTATAAGTAAATTTTACCATCAATTCAATTCTTTTTGTGTACATGTGTATATTACTGTTAAGGTGTTAACTGGTTATTGTTAATAAATAATAATTGACCTTAGCTTACATATATTGTAAATTGACAACAGTAATATTCATGGTGTAATTTGGTATAACATGTTGACATGGTGTAAATATTCATGTGTACATGGTCAAAGAAAGCCCTTTTTCTAGTTTTGGCAATAGTTGAAAGTTAGTAGCAATTTAATTGAATTGATAAATTTTTAGTTTGTAAGTTAAGGTTTAAAATACAGAAGTTGAATTACCTATATAATTACTATTAATCTTTCTCCAAAACTTTTCAATTTGGATCTTTATCTAAATGAAAGTTTTCAGTGTGAATAGTGTATGCTGTTTAAAATGAATTTTTAACTTTAGCATTAGAATTAAAATGACAAGAAAAAAAAAATTCTTAGTTGGAACATATTTTGAGAAACAACTTTTTTCAAGTTCAAAAATTTTATACCTATTTAAATGCTGTTCATAAATAAATCAGGGATAATAACGAGGCAGTCTCATATTAATCCAAAATCCCTAAAGATTTCATATTTAACACAAAACCTATGCTTGCCAATGAAATATTATTAATCCATTTGTTAATTTATTGCATGCGGTGAATATATCTGTACAAAAAAGAATTTCTTATTTGTATTTTATTGTATTAGTTAAAAAACATGAAAATTATTTATTTTGAAATTTTAAATAAAATTTCTATATTTTCAGAAACAACTTTTTTCAAATTCAAAAATTTTATACATTTTTAAATGCTAGTTCATAAATAAATCAGGGATAATAACGAGGCAGTCTCATATTAATCCAAAAGCACTAAAAATTTCATATTCAACACAAAACCTATGCTTACCAATGAAATATTATTAATCCATTTATCCATCCAATGCTGAAAATTCTGATTTAATTTTGATGTAAAATTTTAATTAGTTTATGAATAACTTTTCACATAACATGGCAGTAGTTAATTTTTAGAAGATCTAATTAATTAAAAAATTAATTCACAACTAATGTTTTTACTTATTATTAATATATTAATATAATAATATATTAATAATTAATATAATAATACCTGAGAAAGTAAAAGGCCATGGATTGCTACTATATGTAATTTTAAAATTGAGCAGGTGTAATGGGGTTAAAGTATTGTTAATAATTGTTATCTGAATTACTGTTTGTACAAATGAACAAAGGGGAGTGCTATTGGTTTATCTTTAAAATTTATTCTCTTACAAAAAATTTGATTTGTATGGATGTTGAAAAGTACACCAATCAGATAAATTTTATAAAATTCCTTTCCATATATGATAATCAAATCATAGTTTTATATAGAAATAGAAAAACCTTTTATTGGGGAAAAAATGAAATAGAAGAGATCTAGAAGAAATACTTGTAAAAAAAGAAAGAAAGAATGCTTTATCTTTTTAATGCAGCATTCTGTAAATTCCGTCTGGATTCATCAGTGTTCTTGCTTAGTTCTTGATTATTTATATTTTTGTCTACTCCTTATCATATTTTTCTTATGCCCTTTATAATGTGTTTTTTTGTATGTTTTTTAAAATATCCTTGTGAAGTAATGTTTGTTGATGTGGCATGCTATTTTGTGTGTGATATATATTATTCTTTTGTGATAAGTTAAAACCTTAATATAGTTTAATTTATATTTGTTTCTTTTTATTCTATTTGTGAATATGAAATTTATTCTAAGGAAGAGGACGGGGAAGAGGTAGAGGCACAAATTTAGATCTGCAGTTGGAAAATAATTTGAGGGATGAGCCTATTGTTGGCAGACAAGAAGCTTTTCCTTCTCTGCCGCAGTATTCTAATGTAGGCATTGAAAAGGAGTCAACTTCTGGCAGCACAAGTGGTTCTTCCTCACCATTATCTGATGCAGCACATTCTGTTCCTGCAGGTACAGCTCTTATCTAAGTGTACAAAAATTTAGTCTAAAATTTTTTTTTATTGCATGACAATTTGAGGAGAAGGGGAATAGTATTTGATGACTGGACTGAAATCATTGGATGTATTATTTGTTACCATGTTGATAGTACACAGTCTAAGCTAAAAACTGGATGCATTATAATGTAACTGAATATTAGATTTATTAAAACTTGATTTTGTATTATTTTATCTAGAGTAATTGTCAGTTTATTTGCTTTATCATTGCATCACTTTAAAGAATTATTATTACCATTAAAACTCGGTATAGATTTGAGATTGCTGTCTTATTAAAATTGGGATTCAAAATATATGATTATGACTGGCATTTTTATGACTGATATCTAAACTGGACACTTTTGTTTGATGCAAAATTTTTATCTTGTCTTTTAAGATTTTATGAAACAATTTTTACAGGGCTTGCTATTTCAGAACCTTCAGCTGAAAGCAAAAATATGAGTTTGGATATGAAACAAACTAATATTTAAATTACAGCTATATTTTTTAAAAAAAAATTGATATTTTATCATCTTAATTAAATTTGTTTGTCAACAAGTTGTAATTAATATTTTTATATTAATTTGTTTCAGTAATTTGTGATTAAATATTTTCTAAAAGTTCTTTTGTTTGTTCTTGTAAGATATTTTCTCTTAATTTAATGTGAAAAAATTCTAAACTAAGCATATTAATTCTTGTCTTTCAGTGCCATCTTCTTTATTATAGAAGGAAAATTTTATTTCTACGGATTATATGATTATTGTATTAGTTATAGATTTAAATTGATTTTGTTATATAGATATTGAGACTTGATTATTAATGCAACAAGATTTTAAAATCCCTTGTCTAGATTGTTGTTGCAAATTATATAAAAATGTCAACATAAAGAAAAAAAGTTTTGTTGAAAATTAATGAGCAAAGAAAAAGCCTATGGCAGTAAGACATACTGAATGCTTTTAGAACATTAAAGTTAATTGTATGAAGATTAATAATTGGTTGTAAAAGTTTAAAATTAGTTGTCTTATTTAATTTTTTTTTTTGTATTTTGATATATTATAATTATTCATATGAAAATAGCTTTTTATATTGTCTGTCCAGTGTACTTTCCTATTTGTTCCTCATGAAATTATAAAATTCAATTGCAGTTTACTTGTTAGGTCAAAATCTCCTTGTTCTTTGGAATTGAATTTCAACATTTGTTACTTATGCTTTAACTTTCTATCTCAGGTAAAGGTAGAGGCAAAAAGCAACAAAAGAAAATTCCTGATGATGCATCTGAAGAAATAAAGAAGATGCTTTTAGGAACAACGTTAAAAAAAGATGACACTGGTGCTTCTTTTAGTAAGAAGCCTGCAAAGTTTGCTCCTAGACCTAATTATGGAACTGTTGGTCGACCAATACAGTTGATTAGTAATTATTTTACTCTGGAATTCAAGGCTGGAATTATTTACCATTATGATGTGGAAATTATCTCTCTAAATCAAGTTAAAAAGTATGGAAAACCAGTTAAAAAAACGACTGCTGCTGAAGCTGCAGAAGCCGGAATTCCTCGTCTTGAACATGAGATTGATAAGAATGTTGGAAAAGAGAAATGCAGAGATGTTTTTAATCAGTTTGTAAAAAACAAATCATTTGAAATCTACAATCCTGTATATGATGGAGTAAAAAATATTTATACTTCAAAACCTTTACCTTTTGACAGCAAATCAAAATTTGTTATAGAAGTGGGAGTTAATCAGAAGCTGCGCTCATTTGAGGTAATTATCCAACCAGTCAGAAATAAAAATGGTACTAATGCTATTGATTTAAATTCTTTACTGAAAACTTATGAAGGGCAAAATGAATTTCTTATGGCTCTGAATTCTGTAATGAATCATCGAGAACCTGACTGTTCTCAAATTCATTTGGGACAGACTTTTTTTTATCTCAGTCAGCCAAATAAAATTTCTCTTGGTGAAGGTCTGGAAATCTGGTTTGGTTATAATCAGCATATCCACATAACTAATGAAGGTCCAGCTGTTGTCCTCAACTTGGCGGCAAAAGCGTTTCATAAAGCGGGACCTGTTATAGATTACATAAGCGATGTTTTGAGACGAGATATCACTCAAGGCAGTGCTATCCAACAGTTTGAAATTAAAAAGATTGACGAAGCTATGAAAGGATTAAAAATTCAAGTTACACATCTTCTTTATCGCAGGAAGTATGTTGTTCAAGGAATATCAAAGTTATCAGCAGAAAACCTGAAAATGAATTTTGATGGAAAAGAAATATCTGTAGCGCATTATTTTCAGACAAAATATGGTAAACTGAAATATCCTTATTTACCATGTTTATATATGAGAACAACCAACAATCAAACTTATATACCACTTGAAAACTGTTCAGTAATTGAGGGACAGCCTAAAATGGGGAAACTTAGTGGACCATTGACTTCAAAAATGATTAAACAAACAGCAGTGAATCCTACAGAGAGATTTCTGGCAATAGAGGGAAGTGCTAAAGAAGTGCATAAAGAAAGTGGGAAACAAATGAAAAATTACAAACTATTTATGGATCTCGTGCCTAAGAAAGTAGGAGGTCGAGTAATCAATTCTCCATCATTAATTTATCGTGATAATAGTTTTTGTAATCCTGACAATCGGGGAGTTTGGAGAATGGATGATAAAAGTTTATATAGAACCTCCAATGATGTTGCACCATGGATCTTGCTGTGTTTTTCAGAGAATACCAGAATGTCTGCTCTTGAAAAGTTTATTGATATATTTGTACGCACTGGAAGAAAAGTTGGACTTAATTTTGGCAGACCTCTTGAAATAAGAACATTTCGCAGACAGGATACTGTTGAGAAAGCACTGATGAATGCCAAGCAGACAAAGGCTAAATTTGCTATAATAGTTCTTTCAAGAAGAGATAATGCTCATAACTATGATGAAATTAAATTTATAGCTGATTATAAGCTGTCATTTGTTACTCAGTGCATTGAAGATAGTGTTTTGGGCAGAATTAATGAACAGATTGCAGTTAATATCTGTTTGAAAATTAATGTCAAATTGGGTGGTGTCAATCATACTCTAAAAGATAAACCAAGAATTCTCTCCAGACCAATTATTATCTTAGGAGCTGATGCTGTACACTCCCCTCGTGGTTCTGGATGCCCCTCTATTGCTGCAGTAGTTGGAAGTATGGATGCTTTTCCTTCAAAATATAAAGTTGAATGCAGAACACAAGACAATCCTGATGGCAGTAAAATCTCACAAGAAATTATTTTAGATATTAAAGAAATGGTAAAGAATCTTCTTAATGCCTTTTATCATAGTACTAAAGGTAAATATCCAGAGAAGATAATTTTTTTCAGAGATGGTGTAAGTGAAGGGCAGTTTCAAATAATTAGAGATAAAGAAGTCAGTGAGGTCCAGAAAGCATCGCAAGATGTTATTGGCGTTATTGTTCCAATTACGTATATAATTGTTCAAAAGAGACATCAAACTAGATTTCGACCATTTAATCCTAAAGATGGGATTGGCAGGGGAGGTAATGTTCCTCCTGGAACAACTGTTGATCAAGGTATCACTCATCCTAAGCTTTTTGATTATTTTTTGACTAGTCATGAAGGAATACAAGGCACTAGTAAACCAGCACATTACACAGTTCTGCATGATGACAATAAATTTGATGTTGATGAACTTCAAATGCTATGCTATCATCTTTGTTTCATGTATGGAAAGTGTAACAGGAGTGTTTCCATACCAGCTCCTGTCATGTATGCTGATCTTGCCTGTTATCGTGCTAAAAAGTATGCCGACTTTCACATTAATAAAGAGTCGACTTCTTATAAATCTGGTTCAAGACTGCCAGATCATGTGCGATGTGCTATTGATAGTATGGGGAGATATGAAACTAGCATGTTTTTTATTTAAATAATTCAATTTTCTTGCTTTTCATTTAAATAAAGTTACAAATGTTTCTGTTTGGCTTACATTTGTGTGCAAGAATCTTGTTTTAATGGCAGAAGTTCCTTTTTCTAGTATTGTAAGTAATTTTATGGATTTACTTTGTTAATGTGTGTAAGTATTTTTAAAATTTTCTTTTTCACTGTATTCACAATGTACATTTATCTCGGTGTTTTACTTTCTGGAAGTTTGAAAAAGAACTCCTAATTGCTATTTTTAGTAATTAAGGTCCATGTTTATTATTTTTTTATGCAACTGTCAAATATTCATTATTGAAATTCTACTTCAATTTTTGAAAATTTGTTGAACTTAAACATTTTGTCATTATTTTACGAAGTAATTGTATAATAATAACCAATGTATTTTACTGTAATTTTTGTGATGTCTCGAACTTTTTCTCTATTTTGCATTTAAAAATTTAATTATTTGAAAGCCCAGATAAATATTGGAATTTCAAATACTAGTAAAAAAAAATTAATCATTTAAAAATATTGTGTACATATTCAGCTTTCGACACAAATGTTTTGATGCTAGAAATGTACACATTTTTTTTAAACATCTTTACTTTAAAAATCTATGTAAATCATGCTAGTGATATTTTTTAAAATTCAGTTACCATCAGATATTTATATCAACACAACATGTTTTCTCATGATCTGCGAGTACATATCATGGCATTATATGACAATTCATTTGATAAAAAAAAAAAGAAAATACTTGTGACTAGTTCCTGAGAAATCATTTAAACTGTTTTTAAGTTAAACATAAAGGAGAATGCTTGACTATAAAATTTAAACATTTGTCATTTATTCTCCTTAATTCTGAAAAACATTTTCATCGAAATTTTGTATGTTTATATTTTTAAAATATTTCAAAACAAGATTTAAAGTATTCAGAACTGTCATTACTGTTTTTAATTAATTTTTAGATGACATTATTTGATCAATATTG
>JAPMOR010120630.1:1339-17897 GCA_026543865.1 Argiope aurantia | reverse complement strand
ATATATATATATATATATATATATATATATATATATATATATTTGGGCTTGGTAATATAATGAAGGAAGCTGAGCACGTATTTTGGACCGTTTACTTCCGTTTATAGAGTTTCTTTTTCTTTTTTAGTTCCCTTCTTCCTTGCTTCGTATCTCTTGAACGAATCGAGGAAAATGGAGAAGGAAACGCAAACCCTTGGAAGTCATATCAAAGTCCGCGAGAGAAATCCAATATTTCTGCAAGTAGTGAAGCAAAATGGCACTTTTTGTGCTTTGTAGTGTAATGAAGAAAATTGAGCATTCATTTTGGACACTTTTCTATGCATCGATTCGATTCGAGATTTGACACAAATCTACAAATTTTATTGGGTTTTTTTTGTTTTTTTTAGCATTTTTAAATTATTATGTTCACTTATATGCTAACATACTGATTGAGAGTTGGCAATCACTTTGGAATATTTAGAGCAAAATTTAATACATATCAACGAATCTAACAATTATTAACTAAATTTCATTATTTTAGTTTTTTACTTTCTTAAATGATCCCATTCTCATGTGCATAAACAGACTTTCTTTTTTATGATTCCATTTATAACTTAATAGGGAACTGCAAAATTTGTGTTAACACAACATATCGAATTTCACCCATTTAGTCCAACGTGTTTTTGACTGATCACTTAACAGACAGGCAGAATTCCAAATATGTATTCTCGGACTCAAGGATATCTGAAAGATAGAGATTCGTCAAAATTTCGGGGTCGAATTTTTTACAGTTACAATACTTTTTCTTTGTAAAGTTCAAATTTTGCTAGTATTTTCTCTTTATTTTTTATGGCATTTTTCTTTATAGCATACTAGAAAGTTAAATTTGAAAAAGAAAAAAAAAATCGAACCTTTAGAGCGTCGTAACGTATTAAACTTTAGCTTTCATTTGTCTGCTTTCTTCTTCTAGTTTGATTGCATCAGTCGCTGCATCCATATCTTAGTAAATTTTAGAACACCCAGCTTATGCTAGCTTAAAATCTTTTATATTTAAAAATAATTAACAAATCGCATAAAAGCCCACATGTATTTTTTAGAGCTTTTTTCGAATTCCTACTATTAGCTCACTCTCTCTCTCTCTCTATATATATATATATATTGTTACGAAATTTCCGGGTTCGTTTGGATAGGGGAAGTGATATGGTGTAAAGAACGCTCAATCAGCAGGCGGCAGTAGAAAAAAAACAACGACGTTTATTTACACGAAGACACACAGGACAGCACAAAGACGACAACTATATATAGCACAGAGAAGACAATTATCTTCAGCCGCGAGACGTGCATACACAGCAGCACACAACAAGACTCTACTGCAGACAGTAGCGCACAGCTTAGTTCAGCACTAGATTGACTCCGTCGCTGCTCTGCTAATCACTCGAAGACCAGTTCTTCACCGTCGATTCCGATTACTCTACTCTGGCAGCTGCAGACCGCCTTCTTTAATAGGTCTCAGGAGGCGGTGCTAGAAGCCTCTCAACCAATCAGGAACTTTCGAGGCGTATCTCTGTTCCTAATGGACGGATCGGGAAAATTCTCGATGTTTCGGGTATAATCTATTTTGGCTCCAAAGTCGCCAAATGGTCGCCAAGTTTGTCGCCAAGCTCTGGGACCTCCGACGCGACACCCGGACTCCGTCCAATACAGATGACTGTAAAACAATCTTTCTGATGATGGAACCAACTATGCTGGGAAGCCGCATCGCAGATTCGTAACAATATATATATATATATATATTTGTTCAAATTTTCAATCGCTAATAAAATATTTTTTATTCATCCACTCAAGTTCAAATACATTTTTTTAAACTTGTAGTGGATGGCACTTGATGTTAATACAGTTTTTTCAAATATTAATTCATTAATTAAATTTTTCCAGTAATTTCTATTTGGTCGCCAAATCCGTCGCCATGCCACCAAACGGTTGCCAAGTTTTCCACCAATTTTGTAATAATTTAATAAAAAGTAACTAAAATATAAAAAAAATTGTGACCTAAGTAGGAATTGACTTTAAATATTTGGTTTTATATATTACTTGTTTATTTCTGCCTTGTGTACGAAGAGAAGAGAATTTTCCTGTTTTAGGCCTTCCTAAAGCTGGAAAAAAAAACGTTTTAGAAATTTTAGGAATTATGTATATCTTTTTGTCGCTATCTCCGTCAGTTTTTGAAAACGGCAGTTCCAGCGCGCATTGAATTTGGTGGGTGGAAATTGGAATGCAGTATTTATTCTACATTTTTAGGTTTCTATCAAATTTTGGCGGAAATACATGTAAAGGAATTTATAAGTTTTTTCTATAAGTCCGTATGGAACTGAATATTGATAACCCAATAACGCAAAGAATTAGATAGTTAAATTTGGTACATAATATTAACATCAGAATTGTCGATATCTAATTTAGGATCTAATCAGTAAATGAATCACAATCCGTATATCACTGTCTGTATATTCGCTTGTAATATACAGACAGTGATATACGTAGTGACAATGAACACGGTAATTCAATATATAATAAATTAAATTTGGTTTATTGCTTTATGAACAAAATAAAATATCTCTATTAGCAATTGTACTCAATCAGAGGAAAAGGCATCTAAAATGCATATTCAGTATTCTTCATTACACACAAGCATTATACACAAGCATTTATATACGCGTTATAGTGCGTGTCTGACCGCTGAAACAAACCCTATTGTGGACTTTGTCGCGATTTCTAATTGTTTGCTACCGCAATGGAAACCGTTCGCGAAACGTGCTGGTGATATTGAAAAGAAAAAAGATGTTATTTAAACACCGTAACATCTTCTTTCTTCCTGTAAGCATTCTGTAATTAAATATTATAGAATGTTTAGAGGAAGACACCTCCATTAGTTGAAATTACGTCTCTCTCTCCCTCTCAGTCTGTGAATTAGATAATACCAATATGTGTAAGCCTTAAGATTAGTGTCCGGTGGTTCACCGAGCACAAAAAAAATCATGCCAAAAATCAGCCATCTTTGGTGCTTAAAAGAAAGGGTAAGAAACAGTTTTCAAGTTTGCAATAAAAACTAGCAGGATTAGTCTCCCCAAAATCTTTCTCATGTACTCTCTAATAAACTTGTCATGCCAGAGCACGCCTTACATGACACTGGGCGTACAATAGTTACAAAATAACTTTTGGCGTGGTTTTAGCATTTTTACTTCCATCGCATCCTCCTTGGCGAGTTTTTTTTTTCGGCATTAATCCACGGCATGTGGTTAAAAGTATTCGAAAATAGAATTTGTGTTTTTGACACGTTTTTCTCGAACTATTGAAACAAGAATTTGACACAAAACTGTAATTATAACCACAAAATCCAATATCAAATTTGATATATTTAAGTTATAGTGTTTTTCAATTATCGCGTTTACATGTTTCTGAAAATACAGTCCGGCTGACAGTCAATGCGTGATTGATTTTGACTCAAAATTTGATAGGTGCCTACGCTATAGAAATTAAATCTGTGTACCGAATTTTATCTATATAGCTCTCTTCGTTTTGTAGTTATCGTATTAACTTTTATCCGGATAGACAGACTTCCTCAGAACGAATTTTACACAACATTTGATAGAAATCTGCCAGTTGGTGTGAAGACCGTTTAACAAAATTCAGACCTCTAAGTCAAAGTGTTTTCAAGTTATCTTTGTCACAGACAGATAGACGCACATTTTTTCAAAAATGTTTTTTTTTTCGATCTCAAGGAGGGCTAAAACGTTGAGATTCGTCAAAATCTCGATTTTGAATTTTTTGACGATTACTACACTTTCTCTATACTAAATATTACGAGAAAGTAAAAATTGAGAGGATTATATATGGCTTGAAATCAGCCCAAAATAACCAAATTAATCATCCCCAAACTTCAACTAAATTTTGTAAGTTTAGCCTCAAAACGTATTGTGCGGGATGAATGAAATTTAATATGAGGTTTATTTACCAAATGTGTAGATTTATTTCAAATTTTTGGACTTAATTCCTTTTAGGTAGTCTATTTGTCCATTTGTAGAATACGATAATTAAGATATGAAAATAGCTAGAGAGACAAAATTTCTTGAATAATTTTATTTACAAAATTATAGTAAAGAATCTAATTTTGAACTAAGGGACCAAAGGACCAAACCTCTGTTTTTCAATGTATTTGTTTGCATATAAGCGTGATAATTAAAAGAACATATAAACAAATGATTAAAGAACTTATAATGTGGTCTAGTAAACTAAAGTATAGATATACGATACATTTTGATATAGAGTAGCTTTAAAAAGACGATTAAAATGCATAATTGGGTTTGTTCATTATAAATCACAAAATAGTGTCATATTTATATGAATACAGGGGAAGTCCTTTAAAGGAGGGGGAGGGGGAATTTCTGCTGATTTTATTTAAACAGTTCACATAAAATTTAAGCACACATCGCTCATCGAGAGATAAAAAAAGACATGCGCAAGCGCAGTGCATTACGTAACCCATCAGCAACGTTATTTCCCAAGAATTCTGTAAAGTATAATTAATGCCAACTGATTCTTCTGGATCAATTATTGGTTGAGAAAGTTGTATAATTCATTTTATGTTTAAACAAAAACATTTCCTTTTTACTTTTTTAGGAATGTTCACTTTCCTTTTTCTGTTCCTCATGTTGTTAAACGTGTTTCATGCCACTAAAAACAATTTAAGTAATTTCGAAAAAACTATATTTATTTTTAATGCATCTATATTGGGATTTTTTTCCTGTTAAAATCCTGTTATCACGCATAGATTATTACGTAAAGTCGTGCAGAAGGCTTCAAGGATGCGCAATGTGTGCAAGAATTTTTACATTTTTGTTAGCAAGTTAGCATTATTAGTCATTTGCTTTCTTATAACTGCTGCTCAGAATTGACTATATAACTAACCTATCTACAAACTATATAACTGACTATATAACTAACCTATCTAATCTTATTATCAGTAAGAAAGAAATAATAAAGAAGTAAGTGAAACTTGTCTATCTATTTCAGAGAAAATTATTTTAGTTATACATATGGAATTTCTTTAAAATTTTTATTGCATATGTATTCAAATTATCACTGTGACAGAATTTTTTTTCCTTATAGAATCCTAAATAAACATCTATTAAATCATTTTTTAAGTATGCTACAACAAACCAATATAAAATGATAAATCTTCTTTCTTACAGATAAAATGAAAAAAAATTAATGAGTGAAATATTTTTATTTTTATTACAGATAAAATGTGATTATAAATGAAATTGTTATAAATAAAATGAAGAAATTAAGAGTGAAATATTTATATTAATATTTTTATACTAATTTGAGAAAATTTAATTTGGTCAGACATTGCCATTAAATTAACTATAACCGTATTGTAAGTTAGCCTATAGAGAAAATAGATACATTCAAAATTCTCCACAATTTTTTTAGTAAGAATTGGTGTTGCAATAAAATAATGTACATATTACTAAACATATATAAATGCAATGACTTTAAGTAAATTTTGGAAAAATTTCAATATATCAAAATTAAAAAAAAATTTCTTCTTGAATGCTTAAAGAAATCATAAAAGTTATTTTTCAATATCCATTCTTTGACTGATTATTAGTAGTTCTGTATTTTGACGAATGTCTTGATAGCTTTAAATAAGAATCTAAAATATAAAAATCTTTATTTATAACAAAATTAAAAAGGATTCAAATCCATAGAAAAAAATACTATCAAATCAAAAATTTTCCAAATTTTGTAAATATTTGCAATGGCATCCTATAAAGGAAACTGGCATTTTTAAACAAATATGGTTTATGGAATCTCTAAACAAAAAGAAATGGGAATGAAACCAAAAATTTCTTAATTAAACATATCGAAATTACATATTCTTCTTAAATATGAAATGTATACTACATAATTTAATCAAATACGTTGTTTATAATAGTTTAATAAAAAATAATAAAATATTTCGAAATGTATCCTAATTTATTTTTCATTCCATTTATTTACTAATTTATATATCCAGCACTGTCTGAAATGAAATTACCAATTAAAAATTAATTATTCAATTTGTTGCTACAAAAACTTATTCAAAATAGTTCTTATGTTTCAGAGTTTATGAGAAAAATTTAAAGAACAAATAACAAATACGTGTACCGGAATGCAAAATGTTGTGGCATAAACATTGTAATAAAAATGTATTTCATATTAACAATTTAACATAAAATTAAAATTTCATATTAGCATTCGACTGATTCTCAAAGTGTCTGTAACCATAAAGATAATAAATTTGTATAAATTTAATGCAAAAAAATTTTTATATAAATAATTACAAAAAATGAATTTTTTTTCTATCGTCTGCTACATTACTATAAATTCAAGTGAAAAAATCTGATCTATCAAAAAAATTCAAAATTTCGTAGCTTCATAAAAAAATTACAGATTGGCCCAAACGATTTTTAAATACAATAGAAATTTTTAATTAACAATTTCTAAAGAATTATAAAGAATTAATCAAACAGTGCGAGTGACAAATATGCGTTTGAAGCATAAATATGAAGTCTGCCATTTTGAATTTCCGTTATCCGTTAAAAATAGGTATTCAATGACAAACTGATTTTTTAAGTAACAGGAAAACTCAAAACAATTTTCAAATCAAAGAGACATTTTTCCGCATTAAAAGTAATCTTTTTTTGAATATCATTTTTTCTCATGTTTTGGTTTATTTTTAGTTCAGATCCTAAACAAATATAGGCATTCCGATTCTACATGCTCGAACAACATTAGGCTTAAGCGATGGAAGCAAAGCTTTTATTTTTCCAATTAATTAGCTATTTAATTAATCATTACGAAACTCAAAGGAATCTTTCTTATACTTCGTAATATTAATGACAAAATTTCAGGAAAATCCATTTTGTAATTTAGATTTCTTTAGGAAACAAATAAAGGCCTTTTCATTTTTATTTATTTTTTTAAAAATTGTAATCTTCTCTCCGTTGGGAAACTTTAGGGAGTATTTGGAATTACTGTCCAACTATTTAATCTATACAAATCTATACAAATATTTCTCTGGCTAAAATTTCTTGATACGGATAGCATATAGTATTTATTTATAGGATATGGCAACATCTACAGCAAGCGATGGTTGACTAGGTTTCACTTCCTTAACATTTGGGGATAACAGCCATTGTTGTTATAAATCCCAATAATCTACGTCTTCCAAGTTCAAGTTCCTAAACGTAAACAAGCGTAACTTCGCTGTGGTTTCGACTCTTTTTTCTTCAAAGAGTTAATGCTTGATTCTCGGTTGTATTTTTAAATATAATATTATCGAAACAATGGAAGCTATGAAGGGGAAAGAATTCATCAAATGAAGCAATTGAAAGATGCTTTTATATGCTTTTTAGAAGAAAGAGAAATAGCTGTATTTTTAGAAACTCAAATTTCTTGAATAATTTGATGGTGGAAAGATATTGCAAAAAAAATGCAATGTTTATAAGATAATTCAGCATGTAGTTTACATATCGAACAGCTATTTATTGATTTCTTTAAGGTTTATTAATTGTTTTAGAGAATTATTAGTGATATTAATATATTGATTATTTCGTAACTTGCATGCTATTCATTTTAAAATTCTGTACGTATCAGTCTTCGTAACTTCAGCACTTTTTTTATTTAGATAATTTGTTATTACTACATTATAATATATACTCCCACTAATAAATGAAAATAAAATAATATATTAAATAAAAATGTAAAGTCTATTAATATTTTTAATCAATCAATAATATTTAATTCCATATTAAAAATAAATTAAATAAGGATTGCATTATGGTACTGAAAAATTGAAAAGAAATATTACATTGAAAATGCAATAAATGTTGTTGGGCCTCTCTAAAATACTTGAGTAGTTTTGCGACTGTAATTTTTTTATTTTCCAGCATACAAGTATTCTAAGAAAAGATACAATAATCGTCAAACGATTTTCGAAATTCAACCAAATCTTCTCATTTCAAATATCCTTGCGTCCGAAAAAACTATTTTTGGAATTATATCTTTCTGTTACGCTGTCTCTTTGTGAATCTACGCTGCCAACTGGAACAGAGCGGGTGTCCTTTTCTTCCCTGGACACTGTCTATTCCCGGCATACCTACACAGATTCCACCTGGCTAACTCTCCTTGCTGTAGCTGTGGGGATATAGGATCCCCCATTCACTATGCCACCGAATACTTACTGACTCTCCCATGGCACATGAGAAAGCCAGAAACAAGTCTCGAGGAAGAATGGTACAGGAGAGTTGCATCGAATACCCTTTCACGCGGCAAGATCCACTCCATAGTAAATCATATTCATAAATATCAAGACCTCTTCAAGACTACACAATAACTGAGACGAAAATGCCACTTGTCAAAATCAATTAAATTACTCATTCAAAAGTGCTCTAAAGTCACTCAAAATTGCATTTCTCACGAAGGAAATCAAAACACAGGACCCAGACGAACGCTACAGATTTTTGACTCTACAATGTATGTTTAAATGATTATACATGGCATACAAATTTTCACAATGTAATTTATCAATTTTTTCTTAGTAATCTCATTGCCCTGTAAGTTCAACTCATAGTGACCATTTGTTTAAGTATTCTTGTCCCCTCCATTTAGTTATTACTTCACCAAAAAATTGAATACAGTCGTGTAGGATTTGACACCGAAGGGATTCTCTCTGGAGATCCCTGGATGGTTTGTTGTCTCGTTCTTCCTTTTAACATTTTTCTTTCTATCTTTTTTTTCTTTCTTCCATCTTGTGCTCATTCAACTGGTTAGATCACTTAGTGTTAGAGCTACGGGGCACAGGATGGCTTTATGTTATGTCTCTTTGTCAATAAGATAATTGGAATAGGCAAATAAAAAATTTTATGTGATCTTTACACCAAAATTATAGGTTTCTATCGAATTGTAAGCAAATAATTAAGTGTATTTTAAGCAGTTAATTTTGCCTGCCTATCTCTAACTCTATAAGAAATCGAAAACGATTAATAAAAAACGTAAAATTCGATATGTAATTTGAAAATTCAATCGTCTGTAATGCCAATATCTTTCTTCATCTTAAAGGTAAAAATTTTTTAATTTCAAATATAATATAAATATTCCTATGTAATTAGCTTTGAAATGATGAATAAAATATAAGCGTTTCTCACTAGTATTTAAAAATTATTTTCCGCAAATGTTCATATTTCCTAGAATAATCAAAACATAATTTTTACAATATTTAAAACAGTACATTTTTACTTTCTCGTATACGAAGTATGAAGATTTTTAGAAAATGTCCGTCTGTCCCTCTGTCTGCGACAAAGATAACTAAAAAATTAATCTAGACGTCGAAATTCGGTAAAAAGATCTTTACACCAAATGTTCAGATTTCTATATCAAATTTTGAGTAAAATATGATAAGAGAAAGTCCGTCTGCCCGGTTGTTCAAATATAAGTTAACACGATAAACTACAAAATAAAGAGAACTAGATAGATAAAATTCGGAACACAGGTGTAGAAACCTATCAAATTTTGAGCCAATTCCAACAGGAAATTGTCGGTCTGTGCTTTTAGAAAGATGTAATAGTGATAATTCAGAAACACAATAACTTAAATACACCGAATTTGGCATAGGATTTTCTGACTACAAATGCAATTTTGCGCCAAATATTTGGTTTCAATAGCTCGAGAAAAATATTTCTAAAATACTAATTCTGTTTTTGGATACTATTAACCGCGTGCCACGTATTAATTCCCAAAAATTCGCCAAGGGTGACACGATAGATTCAGTAAAATGGCTAAATTACGCCAAAAATTAATATTTCGTAACTATTGTACGCTAATGACGTGTAAGTTGTTCTCAAGGATGACACCTTTATGAGAAAATATGCGAGAAAGTTTAGGAGAGACCACGCTCTTTTAATTTTGTTATAATGCATTGAAAGTACATATATTAATGTATTTCAGGTATTTTGTACCTTTCATTGGTTGAAAACTGTATATTATAAGCAAATATCATGTGGAAAAAAGTGGATTTTTTTTAATGATTTATTTTATATTCTCCCCAATATACATATTATCTTAATAAAAATCAAGTAATACTGCTAGTGGTAAGTAAAACCACAATGATGAAAGTTGTAATACTTTTATCGACTTTTTAGTGAATTGCAGTGAATGCAAGTCATTCTTTTTTCATAATTTTTTGGTCAGTCCTTCAAGGTATCCGACTATGTTGAAGATATTGATTTCCGATCACTTTGGCGTAACAAATTTGTGACTAATTTGTAGATCACACTTTTCTCTTTCCAAAATCGTTTGCCATTTTTTTCTAAGTGTATCAGAAAAAAATTGTTTTGTTTATGATACATTTTGTCTTAAAACTAGACACGGTATTCTGATGCAGAAATTTACTATATTTGTAATATTATGCTATTTTTCTACGTTTCTGCTCACAATACAGTAAAAAACATGTATGGTAAGAATTTCGTAAAACATTCAGAATGTATTAGGCATCTATAGAAAAGCTTTGAGCTCTCCTTTAAAATAATTTCTTTTAAAGTCCAAAGGGCTAAGTGCAAAGAAAATTAATCAGTTGCTGCATCAATAAATTGCAAAATTATTCATTGCAACAAAATATGTAGAGTGCTATTATTGCAATTTTTCTTCGCCGTAGCATTGTCAACAACCGTAAACTTAGTTATGTGATGATGATGTTGTGTCCGCGTTACCACGGAAAAGGATTGCTTCTGAGTGCCCTTAGTAACCGAGGACAGAAGTCGGACTTCTAGCTCAATGAGGATGAAACACACACATTCGCTAGCACAACCCTTTTTACAGGAGGGCACATTCACACACCTCACAGATAGGACACAGATGAACAACCATGCTCGAACCCAGGACGCTCAGGTAACGGGAAAGACGCGCTACCCCTATGCCAGGACGCCGGCTAGCTTAGTTATATTAATGTCCCATTTTAAAGAAACACTAGAGCTATTTTGGGGCTGACTATGGAATCTTGAACCGCTGTCAGAAGACGATGAAGATGCCTGAGCTAGCACTCTTTCTCCAAACAACCCACTAGCGGGAGGACGTTTGGCTTCAACTGATTTAACGGGCACAAGACCGGCTTTCACGAAGATTCTTCTGTGTAATCGGGTGCCGAACCCGGTGCCCTCCGATCCCGAAACCGGGACCTTACCACCAGGCCACCGCGATTACAATACTCGCGACATATTGATCATTGGTGCAAGTATTAATAATCAACGGCATTCATTAAATCATTCAAGGATAAGATGGCACAAAATATAATAGGCAAATTAAGACATAATAAGACCTGTTTTTAGAAAATTGTGAGATCAATAATTTTTATGTAAGTATCTGATAGAAAAACACTAAATACAAATAAATATTTTAATGATATGTTACGGAATTCTAAACGTATGGACAAACATCCAATATTAGAAATTTTTTGATTTAAAATCAACGCAAAAGGGATAATTTATATTTATGATTTAGTTTAATTAAGATTATGAAGCTGTATTAACGATGCTAAATAGTTTATATCTGGGAAATAGAAGTTACATGTTAAGTGGATTGACATTAACTGAAAATGAGCTAATACTTGATTCCAAAAGATATTCTCTGTTAAAAGCAAAAACTAAAAGAAAAATACTTTATTCCAATAAAATAACAAAAAGGAAGGTCAGGTTTATCATTGTGGGAAATGTTAATCTCCTGTGACCATAGGAGCTATGATTTCCATTTTTAGTTGCAAATTTTTTCAAAACTACTTTTTTCATAAACGTCCCTCGCCATTAACACGATAATACAAAACATTGTAGAGATAATAACCTAAAAATTACAATACATGTTTAATATAATATGGGAGATGAAATAAGTCCAAATTTTTGAAATTGTTGAAATAGTTTTCATTTATAGGGAAATAGTTTTAATTTATCTCGCTCGTTAACTAATGGGGAAAATGTTATTTCTACATTTTTTTTCCTACCTAATTTACTTACATTTCAAAAAATTTCTTAGATTTTTAAGTCATTTTATATAATACTGGCCGCCTTTGGTTACCAGCCGGTTCGCCAGTATTACCGCTCGCTACAATTTTCAATTAAATATTTTAAGTAACTGGTCTCTTAAAGGATTATCAAACAAAACATTTTTAATCTTCAAATTTTGGTAGTCATACCAAACTTATATTGTTTAGATCGTTTCGTTCAATTTACTATATATATTTTGCTAATTTGTTGCCATTTCCGGTAAAACTTAAACTTTAATTAAAAATGTAAATGACGAAATTGCAATTAATATTAAGATATTTTTTGATAAAACCAAGCGTTTTATTTTATTTATCATCTTTATTGCTATTTATTAATTATTATTATTATTGAATATGAGTATTGCAAACAGAATCGCTCGGTATTTAAGTCCTATGTTAACTACAAAATATTTTTCATAGTTTATGTAATATCTCAAACAATAATTCAACAAAAATTTCTGAGATTCAGTATAAAATTCAGTTTTTAGTTTTGCTTTCAAAAGGATTGAAGTGAAATCAATAATAATATTTTGTTCCTGCTTATAAATATATTTCAAAAATTATGAAGTCTAAATTTAATGCAGTAAGGTATCATATTCTGATAAATATTCTGGACACACCAAATTTTAAATAAATGAATGAATGTTTCTATTTTCCACGATCAACTAAGACTTATTTATGAAGTTTTAAATGTTAAAAATTTAGAAAAACTCACCATTTTCATAATCTTAGGCCAATTAATCTTGAGGCGCTTATTGGCGTATTTTCTTTGAAATGATCGATGAAAAATCTAAAATTATCCTTTTTTTATTGAATAGTGATATTCAAATCTTCATAAATCAGTCAGTTTAAGTGATTTGAAATTAACTCTTAAAAGTCAGTGATTTAGTTGATTGGAAATTAACTCTATGACCACCATAAAATCTGTGCTTTCTCTTGTGGTGTATGCATTCTCCTTAATATCCGATCGAATAAAACATCACATACAAAAGTACTACATAGAACAAACACATCAAAAGTAAACATAACATTTCAATAGTTGCCAAAAACAAAAGAGAGAAAAATGCAATTAATAAGCAGAGGATATTTAGAAAAGTACAGATATTTAGACTGGAAAATGAAATTATCTGAAATTAAAAACACGCGCAGACGATATTTACAAAAGTAAAAATATTCAAACCTGAAAAGGAAAATATATGAGTTATTCCATCAATAAATGCCATAAGTTTGTTTACATCTTCATTATTTTATGAGTCATTAAATATCAAAATGGATTCGGTACTGAATAAACACCCTGTATAGAGAGTGTAAAAGATCATAAAATAATTTTTCTTGAATTTATTTTTTAGAAAAAATAATATTTCATATTTGTTTCATTTCCTACAGACACTTGCCGAAAATTATATTTTTGCAGATTTCATTTTCAAAAAGATTTAATTTATTTTCAGTTAGAGCTTTAATCAATGTGATGGCAACACTTTGAAAAAAGCTATTTTTTTCTCCTGAATGCGAAACGTGCTTAATCCTCATTTTTATTTTTGATAAAAAAATTATTGAAAAACATAGTTAAAATATTTATTTAAAAATTCATTAAAAATAGAAATGTAATTTTAAGATTAAAACAGTAGTATCATTTAAAAGATAAATTTTTTATCGTTAACTTCATGTAAAAATCTCTTTTGTGCGGTAATATTTTCGGCAGTTATAGCAGAAACACGTCAAAATTTCGCTTAATTTTTAAATAAATAAAATTCTAGTTAAAAATTCGAAAAAATAACCCCCAGGTGCACATTCCCGGCCTCCAAGGTATACACGTGCCAAATTTGGTAGCTGTAGGTTGAATGGTCTGGTCTGTAGAGCGCCAACACACACACACACACATTGAGCTTTATTATAAGTATATAGATTATCCACTATAATTCGAATGAAAAATAATTGCGATTGCAGCATTACAATTTAGAATAGATTGTTAACAGTTTTATTCAAATTTCTTTAATATTTTCTGAAAATTTCCTTGTTTCCCAAAAAAATATTATATAAGAAAATTATTTTCATCACTTCCATATTTTTCATTGACAATGCATCTAAAGTAACTAAAAAATTATTAAAAAATGTAATTTTTCAAGATTTTTGTTCCGAATATAGGCAATCACCTTAAATACCGTAATAATCGAATTGTTAACATAATCATCATTGTAAAACATGTGTTCATGCATTTTCTTCTCATGGTCTCAATTTAACGTAAATAGTGATTTAGCATATCTGGAGAAATTCATACAAATATGGAAATCCGGATACTTTTTATAACAGTTTGCTTATTCCATTAATTCTTATGTTGCAGGATAAAACTCCTCAGTCGTCAACGGATGGCTACCCCCGAAATACAAACGCCAGATGATATATTGCCTCTGGACTGCAAAGAAATTCCGAAATTTGTGCAACAAATTGCTCTGAAGGAATTAGGAGAAACGGAAAGCAAACGGGAAAAGTGTCTGAAAGAACTGAGAACTAAGATCTCTAGTAAGATTTCGTAATAAAAATTTCATATTCATGATTTAATTATCATTATTGTATTGAAATATACTTTTATCAGCTAGTTGAGATTGTCACCCACCCAAACAAGCAAACTGCATAGTTCTTTTTAAAAACCCCATGCAGAGTATTGTTTAGTCTATCAATTATCTTGAATTTTAACTTTGGCTACTTGGAATTCTTGGAGATGTGAAAAAGTACATTAAAGTAGATTTCAAGCCATTATCCTTTATTTAAGTCATTCGAAGCTTAGATCAACCTTTTGGTTTTACAGCATTAAGTGGTTCACTGAAAAGAGAACCTTCCAATAAAAAAAAAGGCCAGAGAGTAATAAATATATACAGGGTGATTCAAAACTTATTTCTGAAATTTCGGGTGGACGAGGGAATACATCAGGAAACCGATTTCACAAAGGAAAGTATGTCTGCAAATGAAAACATGCGTATTCGACAGTGAAATAGACCGCGTTGTACGAATAGTGGCCGCCGCAGACATAGTCCTTGATAAGCCAAGCATTTTTAGAAAATGTTCGGCGGTCAATGCAACGATACTGTATTTGTGTAAACAATCGAATTGTTGAACACCTTCTGTAAACCTGAACATTACCTTATGAGAATAAAAGTCACATTCGTTACTACTTCACTGTACTATTTCTGTTCAATTCTCTTGTCCATATGTTCATGCAGATGACTTTAGTTCCACATGCATATGACTGCTGTTCACTTTTTATGTCCATATGTTCATGCAGATACTTTCCTATTTGAAATCGGTTTCCTGGCCTATTCCCTACCTCCCCACGAAATCTGAACGATAAGTTTTGAATTACTTTGTATTTAAAAAATACTAAATCAAGGATGGTAAATTTTAAAATGCTTAAAATTAAACACATTGAAATGAATTTTAAAATATAACTAAATATAATAACTATAAAACATAAAATGATACAATAAATAACAAAAACATATTTATAACTAACAATGAAACTCTGAAAAATATAAATCAATTTTACAAGAATTTTGACAATGAAAGAGAATAAAGAAAAATTAGTAAATATTATAATTGGGAAAAATAAAAGCAATCATACAAATAGCCAAGCAGAATCTATTTACATAATCAAGTATTACCACTGAAGATTTGCGTGCTTAAGGTAACGTTCCAATTTGTTTTATTATTTTATTCATATTTTTTTTTCTATGAGAATACATTCCAATAAAAAAAAATTGATATTTCCATTTGAAAATTTTTAAATTTTGTTACTGTAATCGTTACTGTTAGAGCTTGACTGTTATTTTTCATATTCCATCTTGAGCTCATACCTTAAAGTGCATTGAACCAAAATTTTACTCTGTTCCTGTGAATGATATAACAGCTACGGTCTCATATATCGGGATAGTTTTTTTTATAATCGCTTATACCGCACACATCTACTTTCGAGCAGTTTCTTGTCCAAAGAAAGAAGACACTTTGAATTTTTAAATTGCGTTTTTATTCCATCCCGAGAGGCGTAATTTATGTAGAAGAAGCGCTGGCGAAACTCACTTCCGTTCACAAGCGATATAAGAGCAGAAGAGACCGAAATATTTATTCCCCAGTAATTATATACTGTGAGATTCTGATAGGGATTTCTTTAAACGTGTCGATTTAGGTAAGGAGAAAATAGGTATATTTTAAAAGAATTCGCTTAGCTTGACAAATTTTTATCCTTTCACTCTGAGCGTGAGAACCGTCGATGTAAGCATTTTTACAGAGCTCCTGTAGCATTAATTAAATACAAGAGGTGGAATTGGATCAGGAAATAAGAGAACATTTTAGAATGAAGTTAATATGGATTAAATTAAGAGAAAAATTAAAAAAATTGGGAAATTAATTAGGAATTAATTTAGATTTAGAGAAGATATCATTACACACACACACACA
>JAPMOR010120628.1:45961-60539 GCA_026543865.1 Argiope aurantia | reverse complement strand
TTATTATTATTATTATTATTATTATTATTATTATTATTATTATTATTTTTACTATACGTCGAAAAAAAAATGCATTGCATAACCATATGAAAAGCAGAGGAGATAACAACCTCAGGATTTTCAAGACGACACGTATGCATATTGGTTATTCCTTTTCTTGGAAATAAAGTTTCATAGTGAACCACAGAAAAATAATATTTGAGCCATCGTAATACCTTTAAGTGGTCAATTTTATCTTATTTAAATCATACTAGACGTATGATGTATATACTGCTCTGTTGTAATGTTTGTAAAACTCTATAATTATCGCGAATAAAACTTAAAAACAATTTATAACCAAAATTGTTAACTGTGTTTAATTGGTAAGGTTTTCAGCAAAATTTTGCAATAAAAATTGATTCAAAATATGAAATTTCTATATTTAGAATAGCTTTCTAACACAATTCTTAATTATATTTATTGTAAAGGAATATAAAATTCAGGTTACTTACAAAATTGTGCTGCATTGATATCATTCAGATGCAATAAACTTTAATATTTCTAATTTAGTATTTTAGTTTTAGTATTCCGAATGTATGCTGCTTCTATATTTACGTTTAATAGCATCTTAGTGTCTAGAAACTTCAAAAATTTTTTAAATTGAAATCTTGGAGCAGTTTTTTGAGAATAATATATCATAGTTTTATGGCATACTATTTTTAGATCATAAAGGGATAAAAGGTAACTTCTTGCTCCAAACTATCAGTATTTTGAATATTTAAATAACGTGATATTGAGATAAAATTACTCTTGCTCGAAAATATGCTCGTCGCACGAGCAATATATATTTGTTAAAAAATTAGATAGTTACTATATCAGATTGCTTTATTGTTAATCAATCCTCAGGATTTCGTAGAGTAATTCAAAATACTGATTACCTAAAATAAAATATTCAACATTAAATATGAATCCGGTGTACGATTTTCAAAAGATTTTATAGTTTTCATTTCATAAAAGAAATATATTAACATCAATTTTTAAATATTATGAAAATTGTTTTTATTTGTAAAGATATGAAATCCTTCTATTGAAATAATTATAATGAATTAATAAATGATAATAACTTCAGAATATATAAAGAACGTTACAAAAAATTGCAGTGTTAAAAATAGCTCTGCCTCAGTTTAAATTATTTTAATTCAATTGGTGTATTTATGGGAAGGCGATATTCTGATGATATCTCTGATAATATCATATTTGATGATATCTCTATCAACAATTCTGTCATCAAACTTTTAACTTACCTCAGACAGAAAAGAATTTTAACCTTTGTAGACTCAACACTCACCAGATCAAAATATACAGACGATGTTCCACAACATCCTGTCTAGGACCATCAATTTTCAATGTAAAATTTGATACTACCAGAAGGCCATCGTACCCATTAAATTTAAGGCAAATGTTGTGTGAGGTTTAGTTACATTAAAGTATCCATAGAAAGCAAAGCTGGGTCTATTTTGTAAGTTTGAACCTAGTTTCGATGTTGAGGACGACAACGGAATTCGTAAAAACTTCTTAAAATTCCCTCACCACACCAATGGAACTTTTATGTGTTATAAAGTATGTATAAAAGTCTGTGCAGGTTGTGTACATAAATATAAGGTGCAAACTTTAAGAATTTTTCGAAATTTCATTTAGAAAATCAGTTAATAATTATTTGAGTCTGAATAGATTGTAGCACTTTTTAAACCAGCCAATTTTTCGAATACTCTCCTTCATCAGCAAAGATGTTGACCCTAGGTAAAATTGATAATATCCTATATACATATAATTAAATGGGATGTGCGAATGATAGTTACAAAATACAAGTGTTTTTCTTGAATCTATTATTTTTGTTAAATATATAAATGGAATATGTATTTTGGATGTATTTCTTCATCTCGATCGCTAAAAAAACTTTCTCACGAAACTATAGAGCAATCAGAAGTACAAATACAGAATTTCAATAATTTAAGCTATTGCGTTTATGAATAGTTAAATTTACATACATACGAAAATAACGATAGATAAATTTCAAACCAATAACATATTTCATTAAAAACATGATAAGGATACACATTTTAAATGCTATATTTCTGTATTCAATTGTATGTATCTAATTGTTTATGTTTTGTCGTTATCGATTCCAGACTTACTCGAACAAGCAAACATAGCATCTTCCTTTAAATAAATTTCCCTCAGAATTAGATAAAAATCTATGCATTTGGTTTAAAGTCCATATATGTTTCGTCTAGCTTCGTTTTTGAGTTATTATGTGCACAAAGAAGACGCACGGATAGTCATAATACCAAAAATGAGGTTTTGGAATACAGGGAGATCTGAAACGTGGATATTCGACAACATTTCGAATTCAAATTATTTGTCGATTACAGTATTTTCTCTATGTTGCTTATACAAGGCAATAAAAATATGAATTTTAGATATATTCATTCTAAAAAGGGAATAATATGGAATTTCTGCCCATTTAAAACTAAGGATTTTGTTACAGAGTGATAAGTTGACAATGTTCTTTTGGAAATTAAATTATAGAATTTCTAAAAATAGAGTGTATAAAAGCGAGAAAGAATTAGGGGTGAATATGGGAAATATGAATCTAAATAAAGGAAGGAATTTTGCAATAAAATGCAATGTTGAATCTATTTTTTATGCTTAGGTCAAAAACGATGTTTGATTAAAGGGCGCGAGTAATCGGCAAGTAAAAGAAGTAAAATAATAACGATGGACCTGTCAATGTTCTTATTTGTTATTTGGGTTGTTTTGAATGATCGCCATCAGGTAGTATGGCCGGAAACCGAGGACAAAGTCCTAATGGTCATTTTTAGTAAGAGCATTTATTCTGCCATGAAAAGTGTACTCTGTGACAGAAATGCATATCACTTAGCCCTATATCATTGCTAAATAAATATAAGAAGAATATTCTAAGTTACAAGGCAGCTTCCATTGCAAATACTCGTTGTGTTTCTCTTCTGAATGTGACAATAAAATAATTATAATTAAAATGAAAGTACAGGAATGAATTTTATTTAATTTCTATGACTGAAGGATGACATACAATTTAACAATACAATTTAAATTTCAGACGAACACAATTAGAGATTTTGATATTTCTTTAGATATTTCATATGAAAATTAATAGCATCATTGAAAAACATTACATGCAAATGCAAATGGATTTGAACCGTAGATGATGAATTGCAGGGAATTTACCATTAAAGGATTTCTTTTTGTACTGCCATTAAGAATATGGCCGACAAAATATCATCTATTTTATCTTTCATGTTGAATTATTAAATATAATAATTACTTAGTGATATAATATATGTAATGACCTATAGTAGCGCTGACATTATTGACACGAAAGTGAGTTACATGACAATTTTCATTACTACTCGATGTGTTTCCTTTCTGACTGTGCCAATAAAATAATTATAATTAAAATGAAAGTAAAATTAATAAATTAATTTTAATTTCCATTACTGATGGAGGACATAAAATTTTAAATTTCAAATGCAAAAATGTCGCACATTTTGACACAGCTTTGAATTTTTCATCTAAAATTAGTAGAATAAAGAGTGAACATCACATTAAGAGCAAATAGATTTGAACTTTAAATGTTTAATAGATGGAATTATTAATGAGAGGATTTTTTTTACTGCTATTAAGAATGTGGCAATCAAAATATCCTTTATTTTATCTTTCATATTATATTAGGAAATATAACAATTACATCGTATTATAATATATATAATGCCCTCTAATGGCGTTGACATTATTGGCACTAAAACATCAAAAGATGAATCTTTATAACTACCAAAACAGTGGGAAAAGCTTAAAAGTTCTGTATTACAAACGTCGCAAAATATGTTGCCCCAAAAGAATAAATTAATAATTTTGATATATGAGTTGACCGATTTAAATAATGAATAAGATAAATTTAATGTTCTCCTAAAACTTATCTTTAATTAAATATCGTAAAAGTCACTTCTGCTTATAATAAATTATCAAGATATTCAAATTACTTAACTTATATATTAAATCCTGACCTTTCATAATATAGATCATTAGTAATAATATAAATATACAATACCCTTTCTTTGACTTACAGTTTGTAATTGAATAATTTCGAGTAATAAGTAAAATTATTCTATATTGCGATTGTTTGTAGAATATATTTGCATATAGATTTAAGTTATGTAAGGAATGTCAATTATTCATTTACTATACAAATATTCTTAAAAGCATATGTAGGTATATAATAATTTCCTGATTTATTAATTCTAAAATACAGAAACCCGAAGTTGAGAGAAACTTAATTAATTGCATTCCGTAGAATGTTGGTGTTTTACTCCCTTAATATTTCCTACGCTTTTAATATTATTAACGTTTCATTAGACCATACGTATAACTTTCAAAAAAGCATTTAATCATGTAAATCTGGAATGAAGTTTAATTATATTTGTAGATGTTTCAATTATAACTTTTCTAAAATGTGGACTAATTTTTTGCGAAGGCATAATATCAAATGTCAAATTGTGAAAAAAAATAAATCATGAAGTTTATTTTTAAAAAAATATGAACAATGTTTCGGAAAAGAGCGGAAATAATGAACATAATACATTAATCATTTGATGTTTTTACGTTTTGTTATTCAAGCACCATATTATATATACGATTTAAAAAGTTCAAAAAGCAGAACATTATAGGCAAATTGAATGAACACATTTGTAAAATTTGTACACATTAAGATATCTGAAAATCGACGATGCATTTCATATTAATATCATATTAAAAAATTTCTAGATTGCAGTTTATTAATTCTTAAATATTTTATTACAGTATTTTTGCAGTTTTTTTTATATTTATTTTTGCAGAGTGAATAATTAATAAGTGAGTTAAAATTGTCAATTTTTTTCAACTAGTATAAAGAAAACTTGTTATTAATTGATAAAGAATTTTTACTTTTATACCTACAATTAAACTCAGTAATTTTCTAAAGATTTTAAAGGTGATCATTTAAAATTTATTTAGTAGTATTTATAAGGCGTTTTTTAGTAATGTAGCATTATCATGAGTAAAAATAAATAATAAACTAAATAAATTTTAAAAAAAAACTTTTATATTTTACAAAATATTTCCCTCATACAAAATTAGTTATTGTAAATAGTGAAGAGTACTAAATAAACCTCTTAGAGAAATTTTTTTTATATTTTTATTTATCAAACACGAATGGATGGCCACTCATTAGAGAGTCGATACGTGAGTATTTCTTTAGCACTATTTTTTTTATTTTCACGACCTACACATTTACATGACAATTGTCTGATTACGTCAATATCACTAAGTGCCATTATATACAGATGCTAATCCATCAAAATGGCTGCATTCATAGCTTTACTTGGTGATTTTTAGGTTACGTGGTAAACACTAGGATAATGGATCTACTTAGCGATATTCGGATTATGTCATGATCGTAAAACTTCATTATACATAACTTGCCGCAACTTCACAAAGATTATTGTATAATGAGGTGACAAAAGTAATAAGATAGCAATATGTAGATATATATAAAATGTATAAATGGGCATCATATTGCTAGAGCTTTCATTATTTTCAAGTTTTTAATGTAAAAAGATTTCTAACTTGATTATAGCTGCATAACGGGAATTAACAGAGTTCAAATGCGGAATGAAAACTGTAGCTAGATTCATAAGACATTCCGTTTCTGAAATCATTAAGAAATTCAATATTCCGAAATCCACAATGTCAAGAATGTACCCAGAATATCTAATTTCAGGCATACGCTCTCACTATGGACAACGCAGCGGCTGACTACCTGCATTAATGCCCTAGACCAGTGGTGAGTCGGTAGTAATGTTAGAGTTAATAAACAAGAAATATTGCGTGAAATAAGCACATCAATCAATGCGGGAAGTTGGATGGACGTGTTGTTAAAAAGTGTTTCAAAATTTGGCTTTAATTGGCAATGGCAGCAAAAGATGTAAAAGATTACCTTTACGAGCAATATGACATTGCCTGCAACGCTTCTTCTCTATGAGTTCGTGATCATATCTGTTGCACTCTTGAAACAAGGGAACCGTGACTTGGTCAGATGAATCAAGATTTAAATTGGTAACAGCAGATGGTAGGATTTGAGCGTGGAGCAGACGCCACTAAGCATGGGCCAATGTTTTCCACAAGACACTGTGCAAGATGGAGTTGGCTTCGAAATGATGTGGGCTGCATTTAATGGAATGAAATGGGTACTCTGGCCCAATTAACTGGATAATTGACTGGGAATGGTAATGTTCATATTCGTGGAAACGATTTGCAGCCCTTCATGAATCTCATGGACCTAAACAGCGATTTAATTTCAGGGGTTGATACCGCGCCATATCACCGGATAACAAGTGTTTGCAATTGGTTGTAATAAAATTCTGGATAATTCCAGCAAATTATTTGGTTACCTAAGCCTCCCGATATGAATCTCATCGAATATTTAGGGACATAATTGAGAGGTCAGTTTATACACAGCACTTTTACAATTATAGATATCTGCGAGACGTGTATATGTATTTCTGCTTGGGACTCAACGACCTGTTGAGTCCATGCCACATAGAGTAACTGCACTTCGCCAGTCAGAAGGAGGCGCTTTACAGTATTAGGAAGTATACAATAACTTTAGTCACCTCTATGTATGTTTAAAGAGAATATGCTTTGTTAATTCCACTTTTCTTCAATGATTATTTCTGATTATTTCACATTCTTATCAGTACCCTCTATTCCAAATAATTTTTCTTCACATTCATTGTACAGATGGAAGAGTTATTATTTCATCTCGTTGAATTCTATCAATTTTTCGTTTTCAAACGGCATTTCAATTTTCATATTTGTAATTTAATTGTAATTTCATTGCAATTTATGAGTAAAAATTACAGATATAAACATTTGTAGCTGGATGTTTACTTCTATATTATGCTAATAATAGTATTTTAAGATTTTATGCTGTTTAATTACTTCTGTGATTTATTTTTTTGAATACTAAATTAAAATTTTCAAGCTTTTCTGGGGCTTTATATACATCTGTAGAAAAAAGGCATATGTTCAAAGAAAATAAATACCTGAATTATACATTTTTAAAGCAAATAATTAATTATCAAAAAGCAAAGCTTATTGAAGGCATATTAAAGGAATAGAACAGCTTAAGGCTTTGTAATTTTTTTTACTACTATTTGAAACAAAATTGTTTCACTGAAGATCAAAAATTTATATTATTAAGATTTAAATTATAAAGATATGAAGTTACATAAAACATTTAACTGAGAATTTTAGCGAGTATTAGTTCCGGACAACGAGCTGACCGTAAAAGCAATAAATATAGTTTAATCCCACTAAATGTTTAGTAAGTGAAGTCTGCAATCTGAATAATATATAGAATTTTTAATAAATATTTCAATTAAAAATTCTTTAAAATAAAACTGTTTGTTCTTCTTACCTTTTTTTATATATATAAATTGCCATTTTCTCACTTAATTCATGTTTTAGCCATACGTTTAAGAATGCGTTCATTTTGGCTAAATTTTCTATACATTAATTTTTAAGACCAAGTGTAATGGAATTCTTCGATATTTTATTTTCTGTATCCAAGATGGAATATATCAACTAACGTAATATATAAATTTTCTAGTGTAAATTTTTGATTATATTTTTGTGTTAGAGAGGCGTGATGGAGTTTTCTTGAAATAACAGATATGCGACTAAATTATTCAAAAAGAACGCATAGACAAAATGGAGTTCCATTTCCTTTCGATATGCCATATTCTTTTCTTATCGATAACTTAGCTTGGTCTATTCCATCTCTACAAAAAAAGAGAGGGATACGCTGACTGTTTTGATGAATGCAAGACCCGGGGGAGGGCAAAGAAAATGGAAATGTAGTGGAATTTTCCGGAGAAAAAATAAAAAAAATAAAGAAAAAATAACAAATACTCGATCCGGGTTTTGTTTCGAAACGAAGAACGAAGCCAGACGCGGAAAGTAATCAATAGAAGAAAACAAGGGGGAAAAAAAGAAGAAAAGAGAAAGAAATAGAATAAGTCTTACTTTTTCACTCGCGGATTCATTCAAAACCTCCTTATGATACTTTCCGGATATTGTTATGTCTTTCGATATTAAAGTGTGAATGCAACAAGCAATATATCTATCGAACTATAAATTTTAGACAACGAAACCACATCAGTATTGGTAATAAATGTCGCTTTAAAAAAGAACAAATCAACCAAAAAAAAGGGGGGGGCGGGAAGGAGCCGGAGCAGTGAAAAATTTCAACAGGAAATGGAGTCCCGAATAACGTGAAATTCGTTTTCCTCCGAAACAGTTTTTATCCTGTTTGCGATGGAATTTGTTTTCAGAGATACGTGTCCTGGAACACAAATCTGTTCTGTTGCTGATATCAGCTGCGAGTGGGGAAAAATGTCACAAGATGGCTGTGAAGTGTTTCATCAGTTTTCTTCTACTTCAATGATAAAATAGATTTCATTTTTTTCTCTTGTGAACAATAACTGATTTTATTTACTTAAATAGCACACATTTCTTTCAAATTGTATTTTGAAATTTTATGCTCCTTATATTATCTTTATAAGATAGAAATGGAAATTCAGAAATATTATTTCATTGAAGTTTCCTATTACTCTTAAACTCCTCTGATGCTTTTAAAAATAAATTTTTGATAAAAAAACAATTTTCATTATTTTTATATTTTTTCTAACTAAATGTCTGAAACTAAATTATGGTGTCTGTACACAATTGAAACTACGATAATCGTTCAAAATATCGAATATTTTTTTATTGCTTAATAATGTTTTCTGATCATTTAGCTTTCAAAAGATACCAAGATGTTGTCAATATTCGAAATATTTCTCGAGTTATAATTATTTTTCTTGAGGTGCTTTCATTAAAAACTCTAGCTACGATTTTTTTGAAACTCATTTTATGAAGAATGATATTTTTCCACTATGTTGCTTCATTCAAACAATCATAACTCAAAAAGAAATTAACCAAATACAATTATTTATATATCAAAATAATCTGTATGAAATAGCGGATGTTTTGTGCCTCAAAGTTATATTTATAGAAATAAACTAAAATGAGTTTAAACATATATTAATGACTTACTGTGAAAAAACTGGATTTTTAAAGTTAAATTTTTTTTAAAAAATCCTCTAGTTTGTGCGTACACCATCATAAATATTTTAAAATAGAATTTTTCTATTACTCTTAAGCTCCTCTAAATCCTTTTAAAGTAATTTTTTAATAAGAAACAATCTTCATCATTATTTATTTTACAACATTTCTAAAACTAAATTAATAAATGCATTAAACTAGAATTTTTCGATTTCTCGTAAGCTCCTCTGAGGCATTTCAAAATAATTTTTTAATAACAAAATTTTTTCATTATTTTTAAAATATTTAAATAAATATCTAAAGCTAAATTAATACATGCTTTAAAATAGAATTTTTCTATTACTCTTAAGCTCCTCTGAAACGTTTCAAAATATTTTTAATAAGAAACAGTCTTCATTATTTTTTATTTTTTTTAAAAATATCTAAAATTAAATAAGTGCATGCTATAAAATATAATTTTTCTATTATTCTTAAGCTCTTCTGAGGAATTTCAAAATAAAATTTTAATAAAAGACAATCATCATTATTTTTTGAATTTTTGTCTAATTTTATATCCAACACTAAATTAATAAATGCTTTAAAATAATTTTTTCTTATGACAAAAACCCCCAACTTCCGAAATGTTAAAAATGTATTTATAAACACAAAATTCTATAAAGATAACAGCTAAATATACGAGATCATCTTTATAGCCATGACTCTTTTATTTTTTTTTATAATTTAACAACAAGTCTCATTTCTTAACGACAATATTTCTTTGTTTGAAAGAATTTACTTGCAAATGTACGAACAAACTATAGAAAATATTTTTCAAGAATTTAAGAAACAAGTTACCGATACAGTGAAATATGTAAGCTGTAATTCACGCTTCTAGATCTCCCACTGACACTTTAATTAAAATTGTCTGATTTTAAAGATATTCTTTTAGAACATTTGAATGAAATTTAAGCACAAAGTAATGGTGGTGTATAGTAAGTTAGGGGAGTGAAGATTCTTTTATTTTTAGCAATTGGGGTACAAAACCAGTTAAACAATCAGATTCAATTTTTATTGGACATTACTTGAAACATAGACTAAAGCCGTTACAAAAGTGCACTAATTTTTAAAATGGCTCTGATCAGAGAGGGAAATGTAATTACAATAGAAATCTATTTCTATTGAGATTATATTTCAACATTCTAAAAAGAATCCGCTTTAAGACCCTGACATATAATTTAATCTCGTTACAAATCAATAATATCAGGAAAAATCCTCAAAAAGGATTCTTATTTATTTTCCTCAATCAAGAAAAAAATTGAAATATTTGTCTGAATTTTTAATATTTTTTTAAGAAATAGGAAAGAAATAGTTCTTAACAGGAGATGCCATTTTTCTGCAGTTATAAAGAAATACATTTTACGATAATACATGAAGAATTAAAAATTTCCATTTATAAATAAGAAAATAGAAATTGATGCAGTTTCTCAAGAAATGATTTACAAATTTTTGATTTTAAAATTTAATTAACTTAAAAAATATAAAAATTTTATGTTCACCAAAAATAATCAATATAATATGGTATAGATATCACTAAGTTTTTGTTGATGTTTCAGATGAATCAAATAAAGTGCATTCTGCACACAAAAATATTTTATAAGTGATAAAATTAGTAGGCTTGTTCACAGAATTACGCAATTGCAATAAACACAGGGAATGATAACAAAATATCAGTCAAAATATCAAAATATCAATTTGAATATATCAGTCATTGTTTAGTAAAATATTTCTAGCTTCGTACTAGGAAGAGCGTTTGCAATTATATGATCATACGATGAAAAAAAGATTATTAAGAAATATTTATTTCTTCATAATATGAGTGACAAAGATTTCAATCAGATTTATGAATTTCTCACTCTGTTTCTTCGTTAAAAATTCAGTACACACACACACAAACACACACACATATATATATATATATATGTGTGTGTGTGTGTGTGTGTGTGTGTGTGTGTGTGTATGTGTGTGTGTGTGTGTAATAATAATTATTATTATTAAAATTCATAAAAATCCTATTATATCTTTTATTAGATAAATTACAAATTTAGCATTCTTATTTTCCTGTATACATATTTTAAATGTATCTGGTAATTTCACAAAAACAAACTCAGATAGTCTAAATGTATCATAAGAGATACTTGCATAAGCATCAAACACCTGAATGTTCAACTGCAATTTTTAGTAAATAAACAATCGCTAGCACTTTTCTAAAAATTGTAAAAAAGAAAATCATTTTATGCATTCAATAATTTAAAGAAAAAAATACGAATCAAACAAAATAAATCGAAATGTATTTTATTTTACGGTTAGCACAAGGAACTGGAGACAAAGAATTTTTTAGATGATATTCGAAGGCTTCAGATATATTCATATATTGCTTTGAAACTTATAATGATTGTTTTACCATTTTTGAAAAGAAAAACAGAGACTTAAAAAAAAGCATAAATTAAACTGAGTAATTTCAAAATCGTATGAAATATTTTATTCTAGAAAAATAAATCAAACTGTGAACGGTCAAAAAATCAGTTATAATGTAATATGTATATTTAAGTATTCATGGAAGATTCAGATTTTTATCCTGAATTCAATGCTTTTATAAATGTCTTGATTCTTTTGTTTGGCTTTTATGTTTTAACAAAATGCATTACATCTCTTTATATTAGTTCAAAAACTATTGTATTTGAATAATCAGAAATTTATATTCTTATTGTGCTTCTTTATCTACTGTCCAGAAAATAACAGATATAGTCAATAGATTTTTTATATTTATTCCTTTGACGTAAAAAAATCTTCCCTGGAAGAAAATTCAAAATTCTATTATATAAATTCTTTTATTTTTATATATGTTACGAATGTCTATTTGAATAAAAATTTGTCCTACGAGCATATAACTAAAAGATTTGAAAACAAATTTTTGTGTTAATGTTAACAAATTTTTATCTTGAATTAGCTTTTTTAAATTACTATAAAATAAAACTCTAAATTTTGTTTATTTGCTGCATATTCTTATATATTGAAAATTTAATGTTGTTCTCCAGACAGAAATTCATTTATTTATCTTATAAATTATTCTAGTAATCTGACTCTACAGACCACAATTTGGAGTATATCCAGATGCTGTTATTTCTGTTTATTTCAGAAATTACACAAAGAGTAAGAAATATAGTTTTCTTCAGACAGAAAAGAAGTTATTTAACCTTTTTCTTATAGAAAACATAGTTTAGGGAACCATTAGTTATTGTCAGACTTCAAACTTCTCCCAGAACGTTTTGCTTACCTGACAGACTGTACAACATTTATAACTTTTGGCTCTAAGCCATGATTTCGAAATATATATGTCGATTCAAAGAATTTATGTTTGGGCTACTCTTTGAAACTCAGTTGTTGTTGATGTTGCTGTTTTTATTTTGTAGGTTATGGCGTTATGTACAACAAAGTGTTCTCAAAACTATTTATATTAAAATATTCTAAAATAGTTTTAGAAGTTTTGTTTTAAACATATGGTTACTATAAAAAATGTTTATAGTAAGTGCAAAGTATAATTTTACAAATGTAGAAAACAGTATAAATGCGTTGAATTATAAGGTAAAGAATATATAAAGATATTTTGTTGCAAAATTTCCACCTATTTAACACAATTTTTTTCAGCAATATTGTTTGAAAAAAGAAACATCTTTTAAAAACAATTATATATCCGAATTGATTGTTTAATTTTCTGCTAAAAGTATTGAAATATAGAATTTCAGAAATTAATTTGGCTTTTACTTACAACCTAAGAAACTGCATTTTCACTTAAAGTTCACAATCTTTAATATACACACTATTAGTTCACACTCTTTAATAAAGGCACCGAATTTATTAAAACACAATTTAAGATTGCTTATGCAAATCGTCAGAATATAAATAATTAATTTAATTTTTTCGCAAATTTTAGGATTTGCACCTAAATGATTTCAGCTTTAATTTCACAATTTCAAAATAATTTCATAAATCTGATGTTCTGAATTCTTTCAATCATTTGCACTCAAAGCCAATGAAAAAGTAACTGCTACAAAGTGGAAGTCAATTTCAAAAGTATGAATTTAGAATTTATACCATTTATTTATATAAAGGTGAAATGTTATTATTGAAATGTTATTATCATATTAATGACTTTAAAATATTCAAAAATTTAATTTCATTCATTTTAATTAATATGTCCAGATAGATTAAAACACTTTAATTATTAAACTTGGAATTGATGGAATATAAATGTATCTCATTCCGGTTCAACGTATAAGAAAGGTTTAAAATAATTTACTATTTTCTTTATATATTTCACAACAATATTTATTAAGTAATTCTCATCTGTATTTCAGGAACGGACGCTGTTGAAATCCGTCGTTTGTCTGTTCCACGTTGGATTCAGAACGGCACCGAGGATGCTGTGGTATTAGATTGCGAATACGTCTACACTGAAAATGACTTTCGACTTGTGGTCAAGTGGTTCTTCGAAGATAATCTGGAGCCTGTGTATCAATGGATCCCGGGACTTAATAAAAAACATGCTTCAGAAATGTTGAAAGATCGTTTGGACTTGAATTTCTCTGTGAGTACCGTTGATGCATATTCCAGATTCCGAGCACTGAGGATACTAAGGCCCACCACTGATCTGAGCGGAAAATATACATGTCTGGTGACATCTCTTGCAGGACAAGATTCAAAAGAACAAGTGATGACCGTGTTTGGTGAGTAGAATTAATTCATTTGACTAACATTTAAGATTAATTCATTTGACTGACATGTAGAATTGATTTATTTGAATTACATTTAGAATTGGTCTATTTGAATGGCATGCAAAATTGATTCATTTGAGTCCCATATAAAATTGATTCATTCTGCCAACATTTAAAATTGATTCATTTGAAATGCATGCATAATTAATACATTTGATTTACTTATAGAATAGATTCAATTGATTCACTTCTTTAATTTAAAGAATTGATTCATCTGATCTAATTATAGAATTGATTTATTTATTGTATTCGTGTAGTGTATAAAAAATAAAGGTTATTGTGTAATATAAAATAATTTTTAAGATAGCATCACGATTTTATACTCACTTAGACACATAATTATGCAATCACACAATGATGAAAACATTCGTTGTGTGATGACATATATATATAGTGGACCAAGCTCACGCATTCTTTTATAATTCAGTATAACTCGCTTTTAAATCCATGGTCATAACACTATATATGCAATTTATTTTGAAATTATTTTTTTAATTCTTTGAGGTTTAATACTGTGGATAAATAATGGTTTTCTTTTATATTTTATA
>JAPMOR010120628.1:30617-45561 GCA_026543865.1 Argiope aurantia | reverse complement strand
CATTCGAGTTATAGTTTTGCTCAAACAATCGAAAAGATTAGCAAGATATGCAGATAAAACATAATGCAATATTTCTTACTTAAGGTCGGATTTCAAGTACGAAGACAAACAAATTCCTATCGGGATCTTGATAATGCAAAGCATAAAGATAATTTATCTTCATTTTTGTGATAAAAAATGAAATTTAATTTTAAAAATTAAGTATAAATTTGAGATTTACTTCGATTTGCTAGAAGTATTAACTCGAGGTGATTCTTGATTTATAAAGGATAGCTTAAATTCTATATACATAAAGCGCTAACGTACGTGACCCAGAAATCGTTCTTATTATTTATTAAGGAATGGCAGCAACGAAATGTAAACAAATCGATGTATGAAAGCTTTAAAGACTCCTTTCTTCAACTTTTTACAGCTGCACTAAATTCAAACTTCGCAAATCAAGTAAAATTATTATATTATAACGCTGCTCGCCGTGTCAAGCACTTTATTAAGTCAGAATATGTAAAAGGAATGAATAATTAAGCTTTAATCGGAAAGCTTAATAATCGAAAGAAAAAATTGTTTTACCCATCACTATGGATACTCGCTTTGACTTACCAACTGGAAATAGATGATTTTTAAAACTATTAATATCTCAAATTTTTCTTGCATTATTGCAAAACTAAAGAATTATCTTTTTAATGATATCGATTTCATTTCAATACAATTTATTCTTTACTTTTAATACATTCTTCAAGTTTTTTTCTACAATGTTAAGATGATTTTAATGTTAGATTTAGTTTGAAAAAAGGCCTTGTAAGAGTAATACTCATTTCACTTGCTTTTTTAATGTTATTAAATTCAAACCTGCCCATGAAAATATTCAATAGTATAATTTAGCTAATGCTAAAATTAAGATAAAAATTACTCTTTTTATCATTTATTCCTGAATATGATTTTTATTTCCTCTTTTATTTCATATTATCTACATTTTTAATTTGTACCCATAATAATTTGTTGCAGAATGATTCAGTTAAAGTCATATTTTTAAGTCGTATCAAATTAGCAATTTTTTTTAAAAATGCATTCCTTATTAATAGTCTAATAACCTGAAACATAAAAAATAGTAGAGAGCTATTTGTCGCAAAAAGCTGCTATTTCGGAATAATAGAAAACATATTAAAAGGATGAATTTTTTTTCGTTTTTACATTAATGTTCCAATATTAAGTTAGGATGCGGGGCAATATTTTTTTACTTCATAGCCTAATTACAAGTTAACATATTTATTTTTTAAATATTTTACTTTTATTTATATTACTTAATATATTACTTTAAGATGTAAATGTCTTTGCTCTCAGATTCATTCTGAGAGTAGTATAATACATCATCATATGTGTATATATCATCATATGCGTTATTGAAAACTATTTAATACATTTCGTTTCAGGAAAAGAATTTTAAGTGAAACTAGGACTTTAATCACAATGTATTTCATTTTGTTTAAATAATATTTTGTCCCTTTTTTAGTAAAATTGTACAGATCATTATGATCCATTACTGATTACAAGAATGAATAAATACAACATTGGGAATCTTAATTAACTTTTTATAGCAAAGCAGCAATTTTATTTGCATTTGATTATCAGAATAAATTTTTACAAAATCGTACAAATCATTAGGATTGATTAATGCTTATGAGCATGAATAAATACAACGAAGAGGCAAATTTTATTATGGTTTTTTAAGGTTTTTATATTGTGATTTGACAATCAGAGTAAATAGTTTTATTTGGCTTAGTAGACAAAATTGAGGCTTAGTAGACAAAATCGAAAGAAATTCATTTCTTTCTAAACGTTCCTTACGAATTTTTTTTAATAGAAAACACACAACTAAACATGTTTCCACATAAAATCTATAATTGATATGATTATCTTCAAAATAATTATGCGGATATTGAAAAAGTTTCTCTCATGATGTCTAATTATATAAAATTTACAGATTAATTTGAGCAGATATATAATTTTGGCTTTGTGATATTTCATATATAATTTTTACTTTATGTGCTAATGATTTATTTTTATTTTACTTATGCTTCATTATTAATATTAATTTTACAAAGCATATACACTTTTGTAATTTAAATTATGTTGAAGATTAAATAAGTTTAAAAGAAAAAAAGAAAATTCTATTAAGATAATGAATATTAAAGCTTTTTTAATTTGTTTTATTAGGATATTTGGATTTATTTTTGTAGTTAATCTCCTCATAAAAAAAGATAGAAATTCTAGTAGAATATTATGATACTCAATTTCGTTCTTTTGGAGCAAAGTATCCTAAAGACATTTTCAAATGTCTATAAAAATTGAAAAGACATGGAATATTTGATGCTAGTAGGCAACTTTTAAAATCGAAGATTCTATTTTATCTATATTCTAGCCATCTGAAATTGTTAACTGACAATTTCATGGCATTTTCAATGCCCGTGGCACTGAATTCTGAAAGAACATTTGAGAGAAATCTGAGTTGCCGAATCCTGACGTGAGATAACATTCCGATTTAGGTAAAAATTAGGAAAAATCAAAGACAGCATAGCAACTCAAAATGTATACGTTTAATTTTAATCTTTTTTTTTATTAATTTAAAGATTTATGTTCTAAAAGTAAAAGTCGCCATTCAATTTTCGCTTTATTCCTGATGTGAAGATATTATGCTATTTTCGTAATTTAGAATTTACTTATTAATTTAAAATGCAATAACTAAAAATGCTTAATTAAAAATTAATTAAATAAAAATTAATTAAATAAAATTAATTAAAAATGCTAAATGATTCATGCGATAACTTAAATCCATTTTTGGAAATTGTAGCCTCTGACTTCATTGTGCAGTCTATAATAATGCCAACACGATTTCCAAATATTCGAAGATTCTAGATATGCTTCTGATTTCTGCAACAGTGATTACAATCAATGGTATGACATCGTTCATTGTTTTTATAGTCATAGCATAAACAAATAATTTAAGGAAGCCCCATAACATAAAAATCACACGGATTAAGATGATGCGAATATGTAGGTCAACCAATACGACTGGTACCTCCCACCTATCCTCTTAGAATATGAAACGCTCATGTAATTAAAGGGGGAAAAGTTCGTGCTGGAGCACCATGCATGCATAAGCCACATACTTCTTCGCACTAGGATTCGCACATTTTGAAGAATTTCCGAAAACACATGATGACGGAAACATGTTGCTCCGTTCCGGAGTCGGACAGAGATAATCACCAATCACCTGAAGAGATAATCACTAATGATCCCGCCGTATTCTTTGAGATTAAACTTCTGTTGATATTTCCACCTTATACTAGCTTGAGGATTATCATTCTCCCATATGTACGATATGCGCATTGCCAGTTAATTCTTAAATGGCATGTATTTTCTTTGATTTTCGATTTTCCAATGTGGTCTACTACAACCTATTCCATAAATACCTTTCTCCTTCTCAATGGCTACTAAAATCCCTCTCAGTTTGTGGATCCATTAATAGAAATTTGTAAATAAAATATGCGTTTTCCTAAAGTTTTGCATCTCTTAAAGTGTTGCGATCAATATTGGGGTTAACTTACAGTAGTATCAAGAGAAAGTGTTAAAAGAATAAAATGAAATGAAATAAAAAAATCAAATGTAATATTCGTTTTTTTTTTTTTTTTTTTTTTTTTTTTTTTTTTATCATTTCTAGAACCAGGGAAGTATACTTCCCCCCAAATTCATCAATCTCTGTATGAAGTTAATTAGGTTGGTATAAGTTCTGACAAATTTTTCAATAATATAGAAAATTGATGCTTCTATTCCAAATCTCACACAGAATGACATATCTTGATATATTACTTAGTTATTAATTAACCGTATTAATTAATTAATCAAAATAAATTTACCTAATCAGCTCAATTAATCCCTTTTCTTAAATCTATCCCAATCCTAAAAGTATTTTAATATGAAATGAAGTAAGGAACTGCAAAATATTGCCTTTTAAAGGGTTAATAGGACCTGCCAAATTTATGAAGTATTTGCATTCAGAATATTAGGGCTGCGTGTGAACAGACAAAAAATAAATAAAAGCTTAAGGAACATTGGATTGTTTTTTTAAAATCTTGTTATTTGAATAATCCGATAAAAGATTTTTTTAGTCTATTTTAACGATCTGACTATTTGTAGATTTTATCTGAACTTCGAAGCATTCTATCAGTTAGCATATTCCGTGCATGCATACGTGAGGGATCGAAAACTTCAATAGTCACGCAAGCGAATACTATTTGTTCCTCAGAGAATTGTTAGAGATGGATATTTTTCCAGGCGAAGATCCTGACGTGTCCTTCGGGGAATACATTTGTTTCGAACCATTTCAGTATGTATTTTCTTTTCATTTGAAGGCATTCTATGAAACACATTTCTTTCACGTAAAACAAACACGTTGCTTTGCTTTTTGTCCATTCTAGGCTTTTAGTTTTGCTTTTGAATTTAAGTCCAATTTTTTTCTTCTTTTGTGGGAAGTGTTGCATTATTTAAAATAACAATGGCAATCATAGACCAATGGCTGTTATGGTTGACAGCTTGCCTAGTGCATGATGTGAGACATAGATATAAAGCGCAACATTATACATTTTCTCCCATAAAAGGGTTGAATCTTTAAGTAGTAAAATGGTCGTCGAAAAAAGTAATGAAAGTTGGTGCATATATTTATAATTAAATGCTTGTAATTCCAAACCTCCATAACCATTCTTCATTTGCTATCATTTTCTTTTGCATGAATAGTTCAATATTAGCAATCATTTTCATCTGTTTACAATCAGCACATTTCTGAGCAAATTTATATTATACATTTAAAAATTACTGATAAATCACTGAAAAAATTAATCTGCATTCGAATCTCTAGTCTGATACATCGCAAAATGATAATTGTTTAGAATTGATTCATTTATTTACAAACCATTTATTGAATAAACTTCATAATGATGTGCAGTAATATCGTGAACAGGCAAATAATAATTCCTAATTTTGGAACAAACGCTGCTACTAAATTAATAAATATTAATATAGTTTAAGATATTTTGAAAAAAATTATTAATTTGCAGAAAACATTTTACAAACAATAAACTGATGTTAATAAAAATCTTATATTTTTAATTTTACTGTACTGTAATTTTTTTATGAGATTACGCATTACGAATCTGTTGAGAAAAAATTAAAAATTATTGGTTAATTTCTAGATAAAATTCTAGTTAACATTTTGAGAATCCTTTCATACTGATTATCAACATCCCGTAAATTTAGCAAGGCTAAGTTCAACAATCTGCATCTTTGGAAAATTTCCACATTTCCAGTCAAGGATGATTGTTTGGTACAATTTACAGGAAAATTGCTTATTTGCAAACATTATCATGATTTCGTGGTAGTGGCGGTAGTTTTTATTTCACATATTATAGTATTTCTAGACATGTCTGTATACCAAGAACTAAAAGTATGGTTTCTTGAATTGATCTAAATGCATTATATCAATTAGGTATCACTTGATATGGATGATAACAATCTATTCGTATCTAAAACAATTTATATTTATCTTTGCAAATATTTTTGTTTTAATAAATTGAATTAGATAGATAGTAGAAAGATATTTTCGTAAACAAATAAATTAAATGTTCATTTAGAATTATTGAATAACAGTTACATTTTTCTTACAGAACTATTAGAACTAAATTAATTCATTATTATTAGAACTAAAAACGAAACTATTATCTAGTCCTGTTTTCTTCTTTCAGTTTCCCAGAATCATATCTTATCTGATATGTTGGGTCTTTCAAATTTTGCTTAATATGCCAAACATCCAATGATTGTGTGATGTATAAGAAAGCAGAGGAAGTTTCGATTTCAGCAAAATAATAATTATAATGTTAACGCCCGTTATAAATCTCAATCTTACAATGTGGTAACCTTTTTAAGTATTTTTTTTATATTTTCAACATTTTTCACATTTTTCAACATAATTGATTTAAATGGAAACTTTAAATGTAGACATTTAGCATTTTTTACCTGTGTGGCTACCCTTAACCAGAATGTCTTTCATTTTATCACATTGGATATGCATTATTGATTTATTTGTTATAATGATTTCAATTTAAAGTGTTAACTCCTTGTTTAAAGACTTTTAAATACTTTATTCTTAGTGAATAACATAGATTCTAAATTTAAAAAAAATGTTTAAAATTCTTCAGAACCAAAGGTTGAAACATAACAAATTGAAAATTTAAAAAATATATTTTCTGACATCCGATTCCTAGAAAAAAATTATTATAATAAAATCCAGGTCTTATTTGTTATTTTAATATATCATTTATATATTTTAAATATTTAATGAATACTATTATAAAATTGTAGTATAATTATCAATGTACCAAATCTTGCGATGTTACACTCACAGAGATTAAAACTTTTCAGTAAACATTGACTTCCGAATGAAAAAAAAATATTATTGAGATAATAATAAGAATAGATATTTACCTGTTCTTGTGTAACATCTGGAATACATATTAAGGAGTTCCAAAGCATTTTTTTTCATTCGTACTTATTTCGAATTGTGAGTTGTACATTGTGAATATATCTTGTTAGTAGACAAAGGACTAAGGTTTTTCCTATGGTTTTATCCCTTTTCCTGTTGGTAACCTTATTGATGAGGTTTGTTTTACTGAATTTTGACTCTTGGTTTTTACACTGCAATACATTTGAAGCATTACAATTTACGCCAGAAATCTGATATACCAAAATATATTCAAAAGATTTTTAAAGTGCGACAGTATTCAAGAAATGGCGGATATCGAATCTGTAGCCGAAAAGTGAAACTAAGGCGTAAAAGTTTAATTTAATTTTATTAAATTAAAGCCTCCTTCAGAAGCAACACTAACAATGTTTTAGGAAGGGCCTAGTATATTCAACTCCTGTCATATGACAAGGAGGATGTCCGAGATGGCACATTTCAAATTTTCTCACCGCACTTACCAGCATATCATCTTTAACTTGGAATCACTCCTGAATCCACGATGGATAATTACTGGAGTTCGGTTTCAAACCCGGAACTTTCAGATCTTAAAACCAATGTCTTACTAATAGATCACCATGACTTATGGGGGCAAAAAGAAATTCAGTAATAGTATCTGTCTTAGGATTGATCACTGTCACTTAAATTGAAATTCTCCTAATGACATAAAGTTTAACAAATCAGAAAAAAGAAGCTATTGTTAAATACTGAAAAAGCTGATAAATATTTCAGTAAGGCAGCTTTTTCTGTCTGATACTTAACTATATTATATAGCGTTTTTGAAAAATTAAACACGCATAATTACAAAAATACGAACGTGAAATTGAACGTGAAAATTATATGAACTGGTTTTTCAATTAATATTAACAACTGTTAATTATAGCTAATTGATTAAATATGCAACCAAAATTAAAATACTACAAAAATAAGAAAATTGGAAACAGTAAGTAATATATTTAATTGCGCAATCATCACCATGAGATCCAAGATCTCTTCTTTAGACATCGGCATTTTTTTTTCACATGGAAGCATTTTATAAAATACAGCTTTACGCATTTTGTAAGTTATAATAAACCTACCTTAAAAAATATAAATATATAAAACTATCTTATGTTTCTATATGATTCTGATATTTTAGATGGAAAGTAAAGCAATACATAATTTATTAATCTAACAACCTTCAATTTACTAAGGATTTGCTAGAGAAACAAGGAAAAAAAGATTGTTCATTGTATCGAATAATCTCAAACATCGTAATGAACATTATATTTTACTCATTCTAGTTCAACAAGACATTCCAGTGAAAATCTACAACACGTAATAGGCGGATTCATTAAAAATGTAGCGCAAGTGGAAAATGAAATGGACACGTATAGAACTAAACGAGGCGGAACAATCGCTTAATGGAATCACATTTGGGCAATTGGTCGACATCCGGGACACCTGATCCAAAGCAACATTACTGAATAGTGTAATAGAATCCACTCATTTATTTCTGCTGTTTAGTTTGGGTGCGTTAATTTTTCAAAGGGATTTACGTAACGACTCTTTCATTGGTCAGGACGCGCCTATGGCCCATTTATGTCGCCTTTTCCAAGGATGGCCAATGAGCTTCAATTAAATTGAGTTCATTTTTCTTCACTCGCCCTTCCCCGAACAGCTATCAATTATCGGAAGCTGTTATTCCGTTGTTCGGGTGGGACCGACGGGTTAAATTCCACGTGTTACCATGAAAAGTAAGAGGACGATTAGCCAGCGGCACTTAGCAAGCATTCTGTGAACGAGAGTGGAATATGATTGGAGAGAGAGCGCTTAGGGATGTCCCTTTCTGTGTAGGAAATTAAATTGGGCGTGATGGATTGCCACTGGACCTAGATGGAAAGGGTAGGAGTCATTCAATGGTATCCTCGTCCTTCAACTTGTATTCTACCTATCGTGAACTCTGAACAAATGGCATAATGGTAATACCCATCAATTCCTCATTTACAAAACATACTGATAAATGGTGGTAGGGAGAGAATTTCTTGTTTTATTTGACATTCATTTTAGAATTTGGAAATTTCAGTTTTTTTTTAGTAGAATTACATCCTTTATCATTCATATTTCAAATAAATTTTATGAAATAGATTCTTGGATGGTGATCATTAATATATACCTAAAATATGCTTAAATTGTATAGTAGATTAAATTTATTTCCATTAAGGATTCAGTTCCATGAAACTAGTTTAAAAGCATCAGTTAAAAGTTTCAGAAACTGATAAATTGTTTTCTGCTATATTATGAAAGTTAATGTTCCAAACTTCAGTTTAACGGCATACAGTTAAAATTCATAAAATAACCATTTTAGATGAAGGAAATCTATATTAAAAAATACAATTTTGAAGCGTCTGGAGTATTTTTTATATTGCGTTAGTGCATTTTATTGTAAATTTGACTTTTCTATTTCTAGCTTCAGTTTTATTAGATTTTTAAAGTACAAAGGTTATTTTTTAATATCCATACCGATTCCACTTGCACAAATGGCTTGACAAGACTCGCAGGGCAGAAATTTTTTTTCAGAAGTGATGGACCCATGAAAGAGATGGAAATGAAACAATAATATATATATTCAAAGACTAAAATTAGCATAAGCATAAAAAGAAGAAAATGATGAATGCCTACATAAGACAAATTAACAAAGACATTTTAAACAACATTTGTATTGGATAAAATTTATGATTTTAGAAATTACTAGATATTAATTAAGCTGCCGAAAAATTGTTACTTATTAGGTTTATTTTAGTGCAATTGACGAAATACCATTATAAAGAAGATCACTGACATCTCGTTTAAAGATATTTAATAAAATAGTAGTTTGGATTTCTTCATTACGATCCAAAAATGAGCCACGTAAGCAACACTAACAAGATAAACCACCACCACCAAGCACCAGCTATAAAGCGTTGGTAAGCACCAGCAAGATAAACCACCGTATTTTCTAGAACAAAAGGTCCACAACTTTCTCTTACTTCAAAAAAATCAGCTAAAATCTGTAATATCATACATAAATCCAACGAGAAATTCACTACTCAAGTACATACCAGTTAAATATTTTTGAATAATATTAAATTCATTGTCAATATAAATTCAAGGTCTTCATCCCCCGATTCAAATCCTTACTGCCTTGAACTTTGAATCCATTGGTGAACATACAAGGTGACAGGATAATATCTTTTCATTTTTAATATTTGTAATTAGATCACAATTGAATTTTATGTAATTATATATTCCATTACTAACATTCACAAATAATTCTGGGTTTATTATAAAGTGTCTCAAAATTTAAATTTTTAAGTTTTTTAGAATATTATTTTAAAATTTTATATCTTTTTTAAATACACAAATTTTTCTATGTTTCTTTCCAACTACCTCATAATATATTCTATAAAATTGTTATGAGTGTGTTTCTGCTACTATTATTTTTTTTATTCTTAGACAAATCAAGAACACATTTCGATTTGCTTTACACATGGTTTGAGAACTTCTTTGCAGTCGTATTTTAACATATTATACTTCTATTTAAGAATTGTAACTTTCATATTTTCTTCAATATCATCTTGCATAAATTTCTCTGGCTAAAACCAAGAATGTATTTGTACAAAATTTAACTATGCATTAAGAAAATATTATTTTTAACATGTTGTCAAGAGTTTACTTAATACTTCACAATAATATTAAAATATATTAATATTTTTCTTTTTTCATTTTAAGAGCAATCAAATTTAAAGGGTTAGAGTCATTATTTATCTAAAAAAAAACAGTGAATGAAGGAGACCCAAATGTAAGGATCGTCAATAAATTCCTCTCACAACGAAGAAAAATAATTCAATCAAGCCCCTCATTTATTAATTAAGTGCAAATTCTAGTTAATTTAATTATAGAACCATTAAAAATCTGAAACAACGGCTTCAAACAGGTTATTAATTAACAACGATAGTCTAAAACATTTAAGGTAAGACAGAGGGAAATGTTAAGCATCAGTTGTCTTATTTTCTAATTATGTACAACAATGTCACAAAAGATCATTTAATTTTTTTTAAACACTTAAACTATGAATTTCTTTGTACGTTGTAATCATCCATTGCATGACTTTAGTTGAATATTTAGTTTAAACAAATTGAAGTTTCCTAATTATCAGTGTACTTCTTTTTACCAACTTGTTTCCTAATTTTTCTTCCAAAATTACAGTTTTCGTAATTAAAATATTACATAGATGATTTTTTTACTTTAGATATTTTCTTGGACCTTCCATGTTCTGCATTAACTATATTTTTCACTAATTTAAGAGATTTCTGCTCCTTTGTTGACTGAAGTTCATTATCAGATAATAGATTAATTAAATTAAATTTTGATTCGACATGAGTGGAGTGAATTTAAGAAATTATCTTATTTAGTTTTAATTATTCTATTATATTTTTCGTAAACGTATGTTTATTAAGTTTCCTTCTATTTGTGTTATTGCTGTACTTTAGTATATCATTATGAGCAAGTGAAACAAAAAGTTAATTCTACATAAATAAGATTATAAAAACTATTGAAAACAATCAAATTCAAACATTTCAAAAGGCTTTTTAAGAAGACCTGAAGATGGGACTACCTCTATTCGTGGTGCTAAGGTTGATTTTCCCCTCTCTATCTACAGTATCATGATTTTTAGAAAGTAAGACTGTTGTATCTGGGATCAATTTACAATCAACGTCCAGTCAACTTAAGCTTTCATTGTCTATAAACAGTAATTTAGGAACGATTAAATTTTTAAATGAAAAGTTATAATTAAATGCAAAGTAATTCATGTTATAAGTTGGTCTTTCACCTAATTATTCTCATTTCTGGTTTACTTATAAATATCCTATTTTGTACAACAACTTTATCTTTGACTGTCTATAAACAGTAGATTTGGAATATTTAATTTTAAAAAAGAAAAGTTAAAATTAAAGGCAAAGTTACTCATGATATAAATTCGCATACTTTTTTGTGTCCAGATGCGATGTTGAGAAGAATATAATATCAACTGTGTGTCTTCACGGTTTTTAAAGAATGATTCAGCTTTGGTAGAATTGAAAGCAACCGTTCTTGAATAACGTCATTTTTCACTTTATATCTTGTATTTTTTCATAAGTATTATTCTTAATTATTTTTTATCTTTATACTTGGTAGGATCAATTTTAAATTTAAGTTCAGTAAAAACCAATTTTAAGTTCAATAAAAAAATTAAAAGCCATACTCTAGATTCCTTTTCCCCTTAATCGCTTGTTCATCTATGACATTTTGCATTTATGTTGCTCTAAATTACTTATTCTTTTACGAAAATGACTTTAAATTGTCGTACCCACCATCATATTAAAATTTTCCCCTCTGAAATTTTTAAAGAAGTATTAAATTCCTAATTACCAGTTGTAGAAATTTATTTATTTCATTTTGTGAATAATTGTAAAATTAACATCAAACATTTTATGACAATTTTCTTTTTCATCTCCAATCCACACAGTTTATAACTTCAGGGACATCATTTTCACATTCATCTTCTGTCTTTGTTCTTGGAATGTTATATAAACTGAAAAAGACTATGATAAGACCTCTTATATCAAATTGGTTTTGCATGGTATAGAATAACGAGCTCCTTACATAACGAGCTAAACAAAATGTTAAAAAAAATGATTTATTTTAAATAGCGAAGTTCTGCCGTAATGGCGAGTAGACACCTTGCTGTCACAAGTAGGAGTGGCTTGTATTAATCTGAGTTGAGTACTTGTTTGAAGAGAACCTTTAAATTTACATGGGAGTAATTTTGACCGGGTAGCATTGACGAACGCGATTCCGAGGGGTTTGCCTTAGTGACTGTGAAGACTTAATTTGCAAGATTTTGTGTTCATCCCAATTATGAATCTAGAGGGTGGTAATAACAACATCTATAAGCTTTTGGAAAAACATTGTTAGAATTACTAAAGAATTTAAGGAGCTTTTTTCTGTGTCACAGCAAAAAGCTTCGGAGGATATTTGGTCAGGAAAGGAAAGTATATTAGACGCAACATAGCAGCAAACTTCCAATAAAATGAGGAATATGCTGATAGCGTGGAAAATTATTGCTTCTTATGTTAAGAAACATTTTCCTGATTAGTCAGTAGCTATGCAGGCTAAAATTCCATTTAACGATAATATTGGACGCCATTTTTGCCAAATTTTGGAAGTGTAACCAAAGTCAAACGCTTTATACAAATTTTTTGTAAAAGAACATGCATTATAAATAATGAAGTGCTTTAATATAAATTGATTGAATAGTTGTTTGGAATGGGGACGCATTATCCTATGTTGCATGGATTTCCATGAAGAAAAATTATTTCACTTTATGAGTGTTTTGCATTACGACAAGATTCAGGAATGAATTATGCTTAAGTTCCACTGCGTTTGTGCTTCATGTAACAAGGGCTGACAATAAACATCTTTAACATGTGATAATACTCATTGCATATACTCACATTTACAAACAACTCACCTAATTATATTACACATTCTGAAGTATATCGAAAATCCTGAAATAATTTTTTTTAAACTTTAAAAAGAAATATAATTCCAAAAAATGTGTATCGCAAATATATACAATTCATGACAAGACCTGAATAATGAGCAACATGGCGTTTCTATTGAGAATAAGTGAGTGTAACTTGAGATAGTTCTACTATTACTACGAGACGGCATCCTATAATGAGATAAGTATTAGTATCCAAGGTATATTATATTCAAGATATGATAGCACCTTCCATACAATTGTATAATTTAATTAATCGAAATGGATTTCTAATTGGACTCTTTATGTACGATAATTTTTCCGTAGAGAACAGTAAATATCCATACGAACCTCAATCATAATTACTTGAAACCTTAAAGAAAATTACTAAGTTATTTTTTTCTGATTTATTTATCAAATCCTTACATAATCCCTGTTTTTAATGTACTTGAGAAATCTGAGTTGGCTTATGCCTCTCACAATTCCAAAATCTGCCATCGACGATGCATCATGTATGTATCTTGGATGGGCGGTATTAAGTAACAAACCTGTTCAAGATGCAGGGAATTATGAATATGTAAATATTTGTGCAATGGAATGGATGGTCCAATGTTTTGCATCTGAAGCTAAAGTATAAGTATTAGTATAAGAATTGTATAAGTAATGTATCTGAAGCCCAATATTTTTATCGAGGGCTTTATTCAAATATGTTGTTTCTTATGGCACTTGCCATGGGCAAACCCGCTGTTACGAAGACAGCGGTTTATGCCGGTGGGGGAGTGTCTCTTGTTTTTTTTAGCAGCGCCAACTAGAGCCAAGAGTACGACTTTGCTACGCTCATTCACTCATTGGCTTGCACAACCCCTTTTTACAGGAGGGTACATTCACACATCTCACAGATAGAACAACGGAAGAACAACCATGCCCAAACCGGGACTCGAACCCAGGACGCCCAGATCACGGGGAATACGTGCTGCCCCTATGCCAGGACGCCGGCTTTATTCAGATATGAAAATCAAAAGCATGCGATTTTTGAACTGAAATTTAAAAAACTAATTCATTTCATAATTAATAAATATAATATTCTTGGCTGTTGCATTACCGATTTTTTTTTAAAAAAGTAGTCACTTAATGGCTGTTTTGGGAAGTCTGAATAAGGCTTTGGCTTGCATAAAGATGTTAAAAATGTATATGATCCCCAAACTGGAGTTTGTAAACTTCTGATTTGTTAAATGCATTTAAAAAACAATTAAGAAATAATTGTTTTAAATAACAATTCAAAATGCTTTGAAGCATCAATCTCCATTTAGAATAAAACATTGTAATTTTGTAAACATTGTAATTTTAAGAAACTGTAAGATTTTTCAATTATTTTTTTACTGACTGATGTTTTATTATAAAATTTTCCTTAAAATTATTTATTTTTTTATTTTATATTAACATTAATTGTTCATCATAAAGGGATAAAAACTAAGCATTTTGTGTTCAAGTGACCTAAAAAGAAAAAGCCCCGTTTGACTTTTTCTGAATTTCGGGAAAGAAAAGTGACTATAAGGCTATTTAGCTAAGTCTCACGTTCTTACCTCTAAGACATGGGCGTGGTTAATTACTACAGACCATGCCCTTTCCGACACAAAGTAGTTAGTTAAATGTTAACCACTTGAGGATGGAAGAGGGGCACTACTGTGGTGATGTAAATGGTATATCGTTTTAAATGCTGCACTTACGAAGAAATTCGTGTTACTGCTGCCTTAGTAATTGTAAACATATTTGAAATTTAAGATTCAGGAAGCTCTCTCTCTCTCTCTCTCTCTCTCTCTCTCTCTCTCTATATA
>JAPMOR010120628.1:8861-20757 GCA_026543865.1 Argiope aurantia | reverse complement strand
ATCCCCGGTCTGATCGTTTACGCTGACCAGTATTACGATTTCGGTTCAGAATAACTTTTTCATTCTAGTATTTTTTTACGCAAACAGATCATATTATTATCCGAGTTTTATTCTCAGAATAGCAACTGTTTTTCCAGTTTCTTGTGTCTTCTCAAAACGCCGATCACTCTCTGTTGATATGGAGCCATTTCTAAAATGGTTGAACCATTTCTTAATTTCAATTGTCTCCAAATGTCAGAAGAATTTTGCTTAGCTCTTACTAACTGTTCTTAAACAATCGTTTCATTTTGGGAATCACCAAACTCTTGAGAAAAATTATCCACAAAATTTATTCCTCAATTCATTCATGAGATAACTTAAAAAAATTCGGCGAACATGTACAGCAGCAACTCACGAGGCAGCCACTATATAGCAACTGGCACTTTCTAACACTGACAAAAAGTTCAAGCATGAGCACTAAGGTGTCTCCATCCACTGTGTAAAGGGATGCATCCACAGCCTTAGAAAATTCAATGTCGACCACTTTTCATATAATAATCTTTATAAATGATAACTGAATTAAAATAAAACACAGCGCCATGAAATCATATTTCAAAGCTAAGAATAGTAACATTGCACAACCAGAGGCATTATAAACTAGTGGCAAGCATTATAAACTAATCAGCTCATTAATTACTCGAATAAAAAACTGCAGTTCATATGGGTCAGATCAATTTTAAATCAACCATGAAAGACCGAGCTCCCTTATATGGAAATAGATGAAAGTTCGAGGATCGGTTTGTCAATGCAATATAAATTTGATAGTGGTTCAAAAATGAAGGCTTGGCAATTTCAGGGATTCATGAAGAACAAGAATCTAACTCTTTGGTCACTCCTTAATGTATTGTTCTTCGTTATGTTTTACCTTGAAAAATATAACCATGATTTCCATCAGCATTAAATTTATTCAAGAAATATTCTACTGGATTAATACAAAGCATGATAGGGAAATGAGATTTGGAGAAAGGAGTTCATGAATTCTATTCTTATTCTAATTTTAACCAGCACTATATGAAAATTGGTAATTAGATGTGGAAATAGACCCTCCCATTTCGGATTTTAGTTACAGCGATACACAAATGTTGTTCTGTGAATATTTTTTCAAGAGAAAAAAATCAATATTTCTCATTAGAAGAAACACGAACCATACTTCTATCACTTTTCAAAAGGGAAAGCAATTTTTCCATTTTATAAAAGTCTAATTCAAACTTCTTTATCAGGTATTACCTGCGCAAAAGTCCCGGGTCGCTATTCTCTATAGATGCTTCCATTTTTTTTTCCATTTTATTGGTAGTTCATGGCTAATAAATGTGTTTGGTTTGTTAGATCAAGTGTGTTAAATTTAAATTCTAAACAAGATCTGACGCTTTCATGGACAGCGAAAGAAGAAGAAAAAAAAATTTACAGAAAAAATGGTTCAATTCAAAAATTTATTATAAAATATACAAGTATAGGGGAAAGGTTAATGTTTTTTGTGCCCTCCACTATGTGAAACATCAATATGTTTTGCTTTGAAGGATATATTATAAAAAATACTTTGAAAACTAATACATAAGGAATGACAGTGATTCTGGTAACAGTGAATGACAGTGACAAAGTTTCGTTTACGCCAAAAAATGTGGCATTTATGCTCAAAGTTAAGTAACTCCAATCAAAGACAACAACATGAAAGCAAAAAGAAAATTATCATTTATACAATTATATAAATCTTTTCTACAAGTTGTGAAAAGTAAAATCATCGATACATACAAAAGCATCACTTCTTTGGTTACATTATTCTCTTTAGATTACATAATATTAGGGGAAATTTATTTCTAAAATAATACTAAAATTATTTCCTTTCATGTATAATATATATAGTGAATGCATAGTTTAATTTACTGCAGTAATAAAACAATAAAAATGTTACTGCCGCTACTTATTATTTGTTTAAATGTCGTAAAATTTTCCGGAAACATTGCTATCTCTATATCAAAAAGAAAGAAAAAATTTCTCTGTGAAAGTAAAACGACCATATCTTGGCACTCTGTTTGAATATTTTAAATCAGTTTTAATGAACAATTAGTTTGAATTAACCTGAAACAAAAGAACATCACTCCTATATCGTTTTATTTCATTTTATTTTATTTGCGTTAAAAGATATTTAGAGAATCCGAAGAAATATTTATTTTGTGTGAGCGAAATTTGATTCAGTAAATAAAGCTCGCATATCGGAAGATGCTAATAAATTCGTCAAGCGTTGCTAAGAGAAAAGAATTCATTTAAGTTAATTAATTAATTAAAGTTCTAGTCTGTTCCTCCACTACTGATGCTTTCATCTTTGGATCAAAAGAAATGTGTGCAAATATTTCTCAGAAAATTACTTCCACCTAATTTGGAGTAGTAAACAGATATTTTTAAAATTATTCGAAAATCTATTGAAGTAATATTCTGATTTGTAGTATTTTCTTTCTATTTCTTGAAATATATATCAAGAATTCATATTCTTTTAAATATTACAAAGTTAGGAGTAATTAAAATATCTGTTAATTAAAATTAATCATCAATATTTTAATTTGCACAGGAAATAAAGGAATTTTAATTTATTTAGTTTGCAATTGTGCTATTAAGTTGCATAAGAAGTATAATATTTACAAATATCTCTTACGAAATACATGGGATATATGAAAAAAATTCGACTGCTATATACAATGGAAAATAATATTGTTTGTAAAGCTGACTTATTCTATTTTAATGATTTAGAGTTGTCTATATTTTTAAATTTATGGAAGAAAGACAACTATACTATTTAACTTTACTCATCCATGAAAAATTTCATTACGTTGCATAACATTTTATTTTTGAAAGACAAAAAGGTAAAAATAAGTAAAAGTAAAAATAAGATTATAAATAAAGCATCTAAATATTCACTTAATATAAAATAGTATTAATATATTCACTAAATATTCACTAACACACTTAAACTAGCCAAAAATTTTTTATTTCTTAAAAAATGAGGACACTTTTGAGATTATATCTCATCAACCAATAATTTTTCATATATACTGTGATTTGCACATTATTATTCGTTTACAACTGAAACACTATTGTCTTTAGTCTTTTATGTGTACATTAAAACAAATCTGAAAGGGAGGGAAGTAGGAGAATAGGAATTTTAATACGGAATTTTTGTTACATATTCCATATTAATTTTATTTTCCAAATGAAAAACGATTGTCTTTAGAATTAAGGAACAAATTATTATGTATGACTTTCCAGCATTTATTCAAATATGTTCGGCCATTCTTGACCTAATTGTTAATGGGCATGAATTAGATGTAGGAGAATATGGGTTTTCTTTTCTGGTTCTACTTTGAAGCAGAATTCTATATAAAAACTATTAAAAGATTCTGTATAAAAACTATGAAAAGAAATTGATATATGAATTTCGCTTTAAAAATTAATTGCTGCTGTGAATCATACAAAGTGTTAAAGATTTTCCACCAAGCGAACCACAACGGTATCCCAAATTCCTCTAAACACCTGCCGGAAAGTTAACAACGCGGGGAATACTAAAATAATGAGACAGTCAACTATTTAAATACTTCAAGTTCACTTTGACTAACAGTATGTGTCCAATATCTCCTTTATCACAAAGTCGTTACCTTGTCGGGATTAGAGACAAGAAATTACGAGTCACCACTCGAGTGAATAGAACGTTCATACCTTAATTTACCATACATTCTAGAAGACTTTTTATGACATATCCATTAATTTCCCATGAAGTACGTAACGGAATATAGAATTTTATTAGTTTTCTTAGGAAAAGACCTTATCGAATTTGGAAAATCTAATTCAAAAGTACCAGATAAAATATCCGACATCCCTTTTACAATCATATTATATATTGCGTTATGAAAAATATATATTAATTTAATTTCTAGCATTTATTAATAATTTAAATGAAGAATTAATCAATCTCTACATGATGGCATTTTGTTGCTTCTAATTTATGAGACATAAAGTCATCACTTTCATACAAATTAAGCCTTTCACTTTTCAAGCGTAATATTAGTTTTCGGCCGAAAATCTGATTTTGAACAATATAATGAACTTTTCATTTTCTTAAAAAACACATCATTTTTCATCAGGAATGAGAGTAAAGCCGGGAGATGCAGACGTATTTATTGAACAATAATTTTCAGTTTATGAAGGAGTACATGAATTTTATCTTTAATAACAAATTAATAAAGTTGCTTTTAAACAATCTAAAAAACATATCAACATTTGAAATACGTTTCTTTTAAAGTCAGGATTAAATTATTTTAAAAAAGTTTAAAAGGTTATTCAGCTTAAACTAGCAGCAATTTCCATATATCTCAAAAGGAATTTCTAACATTTTTGTTACATCTATAGCATAATTTAAATTTAACACCTTTGTCACATCAAGTAGCATAGTTTAAAATTTATTTATAAAAAGAAGAAAAGTAAAATTATTTTTTTAAATTTAAGAAACCGATAACCTATTTTTTTTACTTCAGATTATCTTCTTAATTTAAAATACATTTACTGATTTATATAATAAATTACCTCAACCAGCCTACTAAATCAAATTCTTGAGTTCTTAGAAACTATAGATTTTATTCGCATTAGATGTGTAACATTATTTGCTCATCAATTGAATTTATTTTACATTTTCCGTTCTTTTTCAACAAGAAAACATCATGTTGTTTTAGAGATAGGAAGAAAGCTTGATTGGGTGATGGGTTAAAATTGTGTTATCTTTCTATGGATATCTATGAAAGAGGATACATTCCAGTTGCATTAAGAAAGACGAACCACTCTTTATAAAAGGCATTTATTAAGACACACTTTTACTGCATATTTACATAAAGCAATCCATAACTGTACCGATGCGCATAGTAGAAAAAACATATACACACTTCTAATATGTAATAGATCTACAAACTAGCATCAGTTATCATACATACAAGCCACTTGATAACTAATTACAAAGTTGTGAATATACATGCTAAGTGAAGTGACTAGCTAAAAGCTTTAATACAAAAATTTGCTGAAAGAATGTTTCGAATATTGCAGTAAAAAATGTGAGAGGCTATAAAAACTTAGAAAAGAATGAAAGTTTTTCCATAATTTAAACTGAAAAATTCTTAAAACTATTGCTAGCATTGTTTTTATTTACTTTTACGATTAACTGTGTGACATTAAATACATTTGATATCTCCAATTCTATTTCATCAAAAAGTTACAATATAATATTACAAGATGATTGTTGGTTCATAATTGATGCAATTCGTCAACAATTCACTCAGTAGAAATGATAACTTTTCAAAATTTTAACAGAAAATGCAAAAAAAGAAAAAAAGTAATGGGAAATAAATATGCCCGAAATTGCGAGCCAATAAGTTAAAGTGTATTTTCCCATTTCTCTACAACTGCTCTGTATATGGCGGAAAAAACTTTTCCCCGCATCCAAAGTTCATCTTTATTTTCCCCTGAGAATGTCACTATCGCTGTTGGAAAATCTAACTCTGGATAAAAGGTGCAAAGTGCATTTTACGTTCGCGATGCTGTTGCTAGGATACCGCAATGAGAAAAAGTAGAGCTGTTCACCATCTGATAGATGCGAACTCCGAAATAAAATGTTCAATTGAAGTTTTTCTTTATTACTTTTATTTTGTTTCGCGTCGCTGAAGTGTGGAAAAGAAATGTGGAAGGCTAACTTGTTAGAAAAGTCGTTTTGTAGCAGAAGAAACGGAATTAATGTTGGAACCTTAAAAAGACATTTTGCCTGTATTGTTTTTGTTTGTTTGTGACCATCTCATGGATTTCGGTCGTTGGGAATGGTTTGGTGTTAATAATTTTTTTTTCCCTTAACGGGTATAGCGCTTAAATTGCTTAATTGAATTCTTATGATAGCTTGGATTTCATTCAACTACTTACAAATCAAAGTCATAAGACACTTATCTGAAAATTTTATACTATAATATTAATCATTTATTAACTTTTAATAAGTATATTTGACTTCTACTGTATATGTAGTTACATGCATATATTGTTCGCACGTATTTTAAAAATGTTTATGGATATACACTACTGGTCAAAAGTATTGCAAGTTTGAGAAATTTCACGTTTTTTCAAGAATAAGCCCCCTTCCCAAAAAGTAATGTTTTTTCATTTAAAGTGATATTTTTTTATGTCAATATATTAAATTAGTCATCTAAAGGCATGATATAATGAAGTTATTGAACAAAAAAAATATTTAATTTCAAAAAGAATAAAATGCAAACAAAATGTACACATTATCAGCATCCATTTTGGTTCACCAGAATAAAATGAAGTAAAGAAAAAATTTCAAAATCTTTTAAGCAGAAAAGATGAAAAAAAAAAAAAAAGAGTTTAAGTTAACTGAAAAGCGTTTAATATTTGTTTGGGCTGCCTCTGACTTCGATCTCATTAAGTTAGGCATGATATTGCAACATTTCTTTCAGTATTTCATGGTTCCAAATTTTAATTAATGTTTCCTGAAGTTCTCGTTTTGTTCTGGAATGATTCTCAGTTATTTTCTTTCCCTTTATACTTCGTAAATTCTTAATGGGGCTAGATTCCTGACTATGCGAGAACATTAATACCATGTTTTGCAAACGCAGCCTTAACCTAAAATAATTAATGTATCGATATGGAGGTCATAACTGAATTGAAATAAAATTTAAAATTAATTATAAAGTTTGTCATAATTTTTTTAATGTATGGGTGGGTACAAGATTTTGCTGAAATATCCATTTATGCCTTGTAAACATGTTAGGTGTACTACGAAGCAATTGATCTTTCACCACACCAACATACTTGTCACCATTCATAGTTCCCTGTATAAAATTAAGTCATCCAGTTGACTGATATGACATGAATCCCCCATCACCACCATTACTCTTTCTTGGTATTTTGATGTACGAATCAGGCATTCTGGCCGCATGATCTCTTTTGCTTTACACCAAATGTGACTACGCTTGTCAGACAATCAAGAAAAGATACTTTCGTCGCTGAATATAACTTGTCTCCATTCCTAAATACTCCATTTTTTTGTTATCTTGGCTCATTCCTATAGTTTTTTCTACATTGTTTTCTTCAGTACTGTTTTTTTTTGTATGTACTTGTGCTTTGTAACCAGCTTCACAGAGCATCCTGTGAACTGTTCTAGGACTGGCAATGACAGACGTGGAATAATTCCACTATCTTACAAGTGCATCATAATTTGAAAATCTATTTTTAATGCATAATCGTGTCAATGTACCATCAGCACGTTTGGAAGATAAACTCAGACGACCACTTCTCGGCCTTTTAACTACCGCTCCTTCAGCTTTGAATATCCTTATGAGGTGTGAAGCAGTCGACTTACTGTAGTTGCACCAATGAGCAATTGTAATATTTAAAATGTTGTTTTCTTAATGCATTAAAATAAGAGCCTGGCACTTCACACGAGTTAATCCACACATCTTAAAAATAAATTATCAGTTTTAATTGAAAAGCAATGCACAGTGAACGCACTTCGCGCAACAAACGAAAGGAAATCCTTCACAGTCGGAGCGATTATACTAGAAAATATCAATTTAAATGAAAAAAAAATTGAGGGGTTATTAATGAAAAACGTGAAATTTTTCAAGCTTTCAATACTTTCCACAAGTGGTGTATATAATTTTAATAAATTCCTGAGGATATGTATGAATTTAATCTAAGATAACATGCATCATGATCTGCTTATTACTTTTATGAATTATGCAGATTAATGAAAAAAATAATGATTTTTTTATCATATATATATATATATATATATATCAACTTATCTACAATCTCTTATCTTATTTGATATTTGTTATTGAAAATTGTAATTATTTATTGGCATTTTTTATATAAAATAAAACGAAAAAAATGAAAGGAAATTTAATTTTTGAATGAATTGATGCACGTATTGTAAATTTAAATATAAATTTATATTTGTTCACTTTTATTTCCATCGATTTGTTAATGTGGATAATTGCTTTAAATTAATAAACAATATTTCTGCATATTTTTGGCAATAATAATAAAAATATATAAATAACTTAAGAGTAGAAGCAACTTACGTGCTTTAATAAGTAGTGAACGGTTAAATTGTAAATAATAGTTAAATTATTCAAATAATAATCATTGATAATAGTTTAATTGATTCAATATTTTATAATTAATGGCAAATTGAAGCCGTTATTCAGATATATATTCATTAATAAAGATGAATTAAATTCAATATATGATATACGATTTCGATTTTTAATATTTTTTGTATGGATATTAAAATAAATAAAAATTATAATGTTCTTGCCTCGAAATCCTTCAGCTGTTAACATTTTCCAATTCTTGAAACGTACAATTGCCTCGGGAATTTCTGGAATAAAATGATGATGTTTATGCAATTAATTTAAGAAATTATCTTAAATTTGATTCCAAAAATAATGCGTATCAAAATTTCCTCACTTTTTAAGCAATAAAAACGTTTTTGTACTAAGACAAAAAAATTCAATTCTAAGAATTCATTTTTTTTTTTTGCATTCTAGATTGTTTTTTATTGAATTATTATGACTATTTTTTGTCATGAAATAGGATTTTCTTCAATTCATTGAGATATAGCGCACTAATAAGGATCATTAATGTGATTTATTTACTAATTCACTAATTGATTAAACTCAGTAAATATTATAATAATGAATTTGATTGAAATTCCATACGTATATACGTACGTACCATAAATTCTAGACAACATCTAGTTAACATTACAAATATGAAACAAGTCAAGTTAAATACAAATATTTGAAGATAATGATCAGCTGTAATGCATGCAATGAGTAGTTGTTGTAGTACAGTAAAAATGCAAGAACATGAATTTAAGAATTGTATGCCTCAACATATTCAAAGTATAACATTTTGCTATATCATATCCTTTTATAGAAATATGAAGAATAAATAATACTCCTTTTTTCCAAATAAGACAGAGACATCCGGTCTAATGTAAATAACATCACTTTCTGGGTTTTTTCATATGGATCCAATTGGTATTCAGACAGTCAACATTTCTTTTCGATGGGGCCTTCACCTTACTATTTTTCACCACGCCGTCAAGAACACATCCAGAAGATTTACTTTGATTGCCATTGGAAATTTGATGCGTGATCATAAATTTCATGTCTGTGCAGCTGTCATTAATGTCACATTGAAGAAGAAGAATGTATTAGGGAACAAAACTAAATGGTGCTTCTTAGAATGGATACACCCAGCAATAACTTCTGACATATGCAAGTCGATCTTATGAAACTTCGTGTTTTCGATCTCGATGTAGAATTATTTTTCGCTTCATCAGTTTAAAAAAAATCACATACATTTTCTTTAGTATCTCAGTATAATTGGATTTTAATGTTTAAAAGAATGCGTATCGTTTTTTATGATACGTCGTAAAGGGACCATGTATTAAGTTAAATCTGTGGAAAGCCGTTTTAATGTCAGAGAATAACTAAAAAAATAATGCATTTCTAGACATTCATGAGAGACATAATTTGCTTTGCAAAACTATTTATCGAATTAAAATTCAGTAATATAATAGTATATAAATACCCCTCTTTCCTTTAGAAGAAAATCCTTTTACCACTATTTTGTACTTTTGTCTCAATCTCTATTTGATGCGTCTGTAACTTTACTTATTTATATTTGCATAAATAAGTAAAGTTAAAAAAATCATTCTTGATAATTTAATACGTATAAATAAAACAAATAGCATTTTTATTGTCTTATTAAAATTCTAATAAATTAATAATTATAATAATAATGATTATTAATAAATAATGATGATTCAAAATAATAAGGATTTTCAGGCTTGACACATAAACTCGCTGAAATACAACAAAGAATTAAATGAATATTTCGATATTCCTAATTGAACTTATTAAATTCTTTTCAATTAAGAAATATGTTTCGGAATTGCAAACGCAGTAACTGGCAAAAATATAGTCCTGGTTCTTTAATAATGTGATTTTAATAACACCAAATTGTTTGAAAGAAATATCCCGGTAAGGTTTCTGTTACTTATTTTTAGTAAGAATGCTTCGCTTCTATGAATTTTTTTGAGATTCCTCGTTATTTAAAAATTAATTCAAAACGTGTGTAATTATATCGAACAGTTGGTGGAGATTTAAATTCAATTTTTGCTGTTTTCATAACTGTGATATGAACATGCATTTAATCTACCATCAACAAAGTTTAATTAAATATTGTGTTATTCTTTAAAAAATATTAATAACTCACCAAAAATAGTTTTCTGAAGTTTTTTCAAAACATTTGGATCAGATTGTAATTTTCCACAAAGTTATAAGATATTAAAACTCTGAAGTGGCAAGTTCTCTCCTTTTAATTAAAAATATTGTTGCAAACAATAAAAACCCTGTGTGAATTTAAATAAATTGTGCTAAGGAATTCTGTCTTCATATTTTTTTCACATATTCTGAATTATATGAAGATGAATTATTGAAGTATATAATTAATTAAGCTGCTAACTTTTCTGTAGTAAAATGCTGAATTATTTTTGTTTCCGAGAAACGAATCAGTGCATATTAAATTATACAATTCATCAGGGCATTATATTCTCAAATAAAATCTTTTAAAGAAGGATATAGGGAACAAAGAACCATGTTTCCTCATACAGGTTTTAATTAAAAATATTTCTAATTGGCTCTATACTTTTTCCTTGTATTATTTGCGTACTAACTTGTGTTTATAATATAAAACAAAATTTGCAATTATGTAAATAATATGCCAGGTATTATAACATGATTCGTCGCTAAATGAAATGAATAGATTATCAAGAGCATTTCCTAGAAAAAGCTGTTCATAAAATAATATAAATGGTAAAATTGAGATTAAAATATCATGTATTTCATGTCAAAAAATTATTAAACTTTTCTTTGTTTAGTTTTAAACACTCTAAAGTTACGGATTTAATATTTTTTACGTATATAATATTCGAATTTGAGCTCTATTCTCCAAGCATCTAAACATGGCATTTAATTTTTGACAGATTAAGTACTTGCCAAACCTGTATATGGGTGAATTTTCCGAGAAATCGGAAACATATTGTTTCGAGTCAATTTCTCATGAGACAAACACAAGCCTGATATCTTCTCGGAAAATTAATACAACATTTACTTTTGTTAGGTACTTTGCTCGGTAAACAGAAATTTTAATTTAAAAAAAATTGTTTGTATGTATTGGATTTAGATTAAATTTAATTATTAATTGATGTAAGAGAAATTATTTCTACGAACATTATAGTTTATATTCGCTTTGGGAAATTCTATTGAAAATTTTAAAACAGATTTTATAACGTATATATACAGTACAGTAAGTAAAATGCTACAGTAATTCATAGTTGATAGTTTTTTTTTTTAAATTAAGTTTCCCTATTTTATTCGTACGGATACTTTAAGGAAATTCCTCTTCAGTGTTGAAATGCACGGAAGTTAATCTTTAAATATAATGCTATTTCACATAAAAATCACAACAGAACTTTCAATTTTAACCAAAACAGACACATTAAAAAGGTTTTCTAAAATATAAGATATACAGAAATAATATGCTGAAGCAGAAATGTCCAATAGTTCAATTAATGTGAAGAAGTCGAAATTAAAACAGTTCTAGAGAATCAACGACTAGATGAACTGGACGGAAATGCTTTGCCAAAAATATTGAGAAATAATATAAATTGACAAAAATTCTTAAAGTTAATGGCATGATGAATCCTAAAAATATTAAAAATCCAAAATTTACGATCATGTATATA
>JAPMOR010120626.1:35627-53260 GCA_026543865.1 Argiope aurantia | reverse complement strand
GATCACCTCCTGACAATAGCGATCTCCAGTTACAGAACCTCTGTCGAAAACGTGGAGCTCAGTCCGCCCGTTCATCATAATTCCTCCCCAGACGACAACTCCAGGACCACCGAAACGGTCTCTTTCCGTGATGTTACAAGCGATTCCCAACGCCAGTTGATTTGGAGAGAGGTCCAAAAAAAACCCAAAACTAAGACTTGCTCTCTTAACTATCCTTATTTATTCCCAACAGTTAAATTTCATAAAAATCCATTAAAATTCAGATTCGTGACCTGTAACACTGGCAGTTATAATTACTATACGGGTAAACATCTCTTTAAATACTAAAAATTATCCTGGACAAAATAAAAGATGAAGACCACTTTATTATTTCTAGTAACAAAGAAATTCTGGATTTTCTTAAAGATAACAACATTAATAAACTTAATACTTTTGATTTCAAAAATTTATACACTAATCTACCTCATGAAAAATTAATAAAAGTCTGCACTTTTATCTATGACGAATATTTGAATGAAAATATCATTCCTAAAAATAACTGGCTTGAGTTATGTAATTTTAATATTACTGAAAATTACGTTTTTAATGGTATTAATTTTTATAAACAAGTTAAGGGCATTCCAATGGGAACAGCTTTCTCAAGTGCTTTGGCTAATATTTTTCTACATTACTATGAGAAAAAAGTAATTAAATATAATTTAATAAACGGGTGGAGATATATTGATGACCTACTTTTGATTAACTTCGACAATACTAATATTGTAACTAATTGCTATCCAAAAGATTTAATTCTAACAGAAACGAATAAAAATCAACTTGAGGCTACCTTTCTGGATTTAAAAATCGAAATTGATAATGATAAAACAATAGTTGGTATATACATAAAAGGGATGAATTCAACTTCAAAATAACAAAACTATGTAACTACCATTCCAATCTAAACTCTAAAATTTTCAAAACTCTAATTTTCTCACAAGTTAACAGGATCAAAAGGGTTTGCAATAATAAAAATTCCTATATTGAAGCATCAAACAACCTCATTAATAATTTAATTAAAAATTACTGTAATGTCAATTTTTTAATTAAACAAGGTATGGTTTGGGATTAATCCTTTGGCTTAAATAAAAAATAGAACTTTCCTTGCATATTATATTACTCAATGGGTGGCACTGGGAGCTTACAATTTTTACCTAAATTACCGTTAGCTTTGTGTTTTTAATAAGTGGGAATCACAATCGATAGCTTAAAATTTCCTTGACTGTTGATGGTATGTTCTTGCCTTTTTGTTTTTTCTTTAGTGTTTTTTTTCTTTAGTGTTTTTTTCTTTAGTGTTATTTTATGGTATTTTGGTTTTTATTGTTTTTTTTGTTGTTGTTATTGTATTTTTACTTATTAGTGGTTTTTCTTCTAATTTGTCGTTTTGTGTTTTCCTTTCTGTTAAAATGGTATATCTCTTGGGCCTAATTTCAGGGGATTTTAGGGTCACGAAGGAATCATTATTAGACTTAATTGTCTGATTTTCCTTAACAGAAAAAATCTCTTTTTTTGAATCCCTGCCTGAGGGTGACCCTTGAAAAAGTCTTCAGGCCGGATTCTTTTTTTTAATATTTTTTTTTTATTTGGTTTATTTGTTTTTCCTATTAACTTGATTTTTTTATACTTTTATATATATATATATATATTGATTTCATGGAAACGGTTCTAATGATTTGGATCAAATTTTAGATTTAGATAAGGTTTTTCATTTTAAGTTTATCTATTTAGGTGTCTTTCCTGAAAAAACGAGATTTTACACACAAACACACACACAAAATTATAACTAACTATTAGAATAAGTATATTCAACTTGCGCTTCAAGGTTTGGGCAATGCAACAGAGTGATCATCAGAACAACATAAATCTGCGGGTGTTCGGTTCGAATCGCGCTTTTTTTTCATTATTTTACTTATGTATTTTTATTTAATATCTTTTTAAGTTTATTTATATAAGTGCCTTTTCTGAAAAAACACGATTTTACAAATTAAAAAAAAAACGAACTAATTATTAGAACCTTTTTTTATCTACTCTTATGCTGACAATGTCATATAGCGCCATTTGTGATACAATGTCATCATGGTAAAACTAAGTACAACTTCAAAAATACGAAGTACATTCATGATTTTTTTTTTCATTTAAATGAAGAATTTATATGTACGTAAGATTGAAAAATATTCATATATAATCATTATGTAATTTGTATCTAAATATTTTTTCCAAAAAAAAAACTATTTTACAAACACTAACTGCAGAGAGAAGCTCTACTTTTCAGAAATTAGTTTTTTATTATGATTACAAATGATAAGTTTCAGTTTAAATAAAGAAAGCTACCGGCGTTAGATTCTTTTTTCTTTATAAAAGATATTTGATGGTGCAAATTCTCCATCTAGAACACGTTCCATGTCAACAACAGTAATTAGATTTTGATTACTCAATTTTGGTCAGTCAAAAGTTGGCTCAAAAGTGAGGAATAGTGACAACCGATTTGGTCGTCAGAATATATATTTGATGTCTGAATAGAGAATACACATCGACCGTTGTTTAACTACAGTTGTTGGATTCCGCCTTAAACATGTTCGTTAATTCAACTGCGTTAATTCAACTGAAACTCTTATTAAAAGTGAATCGAAGTTACTGCGTGTTTCCAATATAGTTACTTTTGAAGTGAGAAATAACAGCATATTTTCTCACACAGAATTTAGCTTTGCAAGACAAACGCATCACTCTGTACATACAGTCTGTCAAAAATGTATCTGGATATCAGTTATTGCTCATAATTTATAAAAGTTAAAATTGTCATCCGATTTGGAAAAAAAATAAAATCCTCCTTAAAAATATGTAAATTACATTAGAATAAGGGGCAACATGGATATTTAATTTGTATAAAATATAAATTTTCCTAAAGTAACCTCTAATGTTTCATATTTTAGTCCCAAATTATAAAACTTTAAATTAATCAGTTCGAAACAATCGGAGATATACGTAAACAAAGATTTAAGGATTGTTTCAATACATGCAAATGTAAAAAGCAAGTCACTTCATTAATGTTACCCTTTATTTATGTTTCCATGTCAATTCTTAATGTGGTAACTTTCCTCTAAGAAAAGAAACCTGAGAATTGATGTTTATTGTTATTAGCAATGAAATAATCATACAATTTATCATACAATTATTTCTATCAATTTTAAGAATTCTTTTTATATTTTGCTTTTTACTACAACGCGTATTAAATAAAATATCGTAACTTTATAAATTTTTGTTTAATTAATAAAATGGTTTTTGTGAAAGTTTAGTGACATTACATTATCTCTGTATAAGGAATTACTTTTGTATTTTATTCAATAAAGTTTTATTTATTCATTTATTTCTCACTATGTGCAGAATTTTGTTTCTGTACTTTCTTTAATTAAATATTCTACAAATCCTTTTTTCATATGTAATCAGCTGTCATTTATCTCAAATGAAACTTCACTCGGAAATGTAATCGGAGTAGAATCTTTTATATGTATCAAATTTTTTGTTTTATTTTAACATTCATTTTTTTTAAATATCTTGATCTGAAACAACGTTGAAAGACATGCTTTATTTTCCATCTTATTCTAAGATTTTTTTTATTCCCGCTAGAGAATCCATTTGCGAAAATGACATGCTCTCCAGAAACTGAAAAAACCATGCTGTTCTGAAAGATTTTGCTTAAAGCTACATATGGAGAAAAAAATTGAAATAGCTGGAAATGGAAAAAAAATTTGAAATAGTAATATTTTAGGTCTTATTTCTTTGACTGACATCAAAATTTTTACGAATTTGAATTCAAAAAATTTTAACTTGTAAATTTAAAAATTTAATAAAACCAAAAAATAAAAATATTTTTAATGCATAACTTTTGTCTTGTGTATTGAGTATCATAATGTATATAAGTCATGAATTCCTGTCAAAGATTCATTGTGTCTTGAAATATATTGAGAAATAAAGGAAACTACCATTTAACATTAGTAATTCAAATTTTCAATTGCTTATAATTCATCAACCATTAAAAAATTATAAAATGATGTATTTAATTGAGATGTTTTAATTTAGACGATACACATATACATTAAAAAGAATTAAGTGTTGCTATTCGAAAAAATTGAGCAAATATAAATATGGAAACGATCCCTTATATATTTATATATGAGTAATGGACCGTTTATATTAACAGGCATTTCAATTTAAATGTGCGGTAATTAGTTTCAGAATGAAGAGCAGTGCTCGGATACTTTTGTGACAGACTGTACATATAGTATTTGTGGTGTTTATGTTCAGAGGCTGTCTCACTCTTTTTACAACTAGATGGTAAATAAAATGATTATTTTGATTTGTCATTCGACCTTGTTAAAAAGATTTATGAGTACAAAGATCAGAACAGGAGTAAGGTAACTGAGATAAAGGATTTTAAATTTCTACAAGGTATAATGTTAATTGACCGATAAAATTATAATACTGTTTTTAAGCAGGAAGAGAAACAAAAATTGCAAAGAAACATGGAATCTAAATCACATTGAAAGGGTATAAATTGCAAAAAGTGCATGCAGGCTCTAAGTTTAGAAGTAATTGTCAACACAAGTAAGAAGTTTCATTCTCCTACCCGTAAACTTGTAGAAATATTAAAAGGTGAATTTATTGACTTCGATTATTTATCCATACCTCTAACTAGTATTTGAGAGTGATTTTCATTGTAATTTTTAGTCGTAATATAAATACCACGAAAAATTATTAAAAGGATAGAATTAGAAAATAATAAACTAGTATTTACTAACTTTCCTTAAATTTTTAAAATTACGTCAGATAATACAATTTTTGAAGTGATTAAAAAACTTGTTCCAAATGAACCCTTTAACAATTGTACAAAGTCGCATTCTTTTAATATTACTTGCATATATTCTGTTGGTTCGTGACTTGTAATTTAGAGACAGGCTTTTGAATTCATTGACAGAGATCTGAAGTGCTTGTACTGATAAAGCCAATTCATTCCTTGTTTCAGATATAATGCCAATCAAAACTAACTAAATATATATGTCATCATTGAACACGTTATTATAGAAACCGAATAAACAAAAAAAAAATTCTAAAAATACCACACATCTATAAAAAAAATGATGGGGAATCTTAGTTACGAAAAACGGATTCTTATCATTCTAAAAGTGAAAATCTTGAAGATTAATGTCTCTATCTTAATAAAAGTTACTTTCATTTGTCTAAATTGTTTTTCAGAAGAGAAGAATTTTATTTTACCTAAGATAAGACTTAGTTATAAAATTCAATCTTGCTGCCCTTGTAATTGTTGTAACAATTCATGAATTCCAAAGATGATATATGGATGTCAGTAATTATGTTGAAATAATCTCTACATGTCAGTTTTGGAATGTTGAGTTCTGGATTGAATGTACGTACACCAACATGAGGGTAGCTTGAAAAATAAACCAAAATATTCATCACATGTCTCCCCTTTACTATACGAGGACATAAAGATCTCACAGTTTTTAATCAGTAAAGCATTCTGTAAATACTCTTCTTAGATGATGCTAAAATTCGGAAAATAGCAATTGTACTCTTCTATAACTAGGCCAACATTATAATTAATGTAGCATAAAAAATGTTAGCATATCCAAACGCTCCTTGTTACTGAAATATATCATTCTATTAGAACACACAAATGCGAGCAATTAATTTTATTTGCTTTCTCTGCATTCCAATACGTCTCTGAAATACCTTAAATGTTCGGTCTCCCCTGTCTCTTTTCTTTTCTTTATAAAATCGAAGTGACAACTGCTGGCCAATAAAAATGAATAACATAATTCGTGATTAGCAAATTTCTTTGAAATCCTGATGATTGCATGACGTAATAATAGACAATAATTTACATAGGGCAGGTTTTTTTTGTATTTAATAAGTCTGCATTTCTGAAATAAACGTTTATATCTAACTTTGGCATTAGTCCTTCTAAATTCAAAAAGATGCATACATCTGTAAATTTTTTAGATAGAAATTTTGTGTGTGCATAGATGAATGTAAGAAAAACATTTTACTTTTTCTTCATTATGGAAGCCGTATAAAACCCGTTTTGTAATTTTTTACAATATCCTTCTACAGAATCCTAAGTTTTTCATATAAATGCCCACATTATTTAATGAAACTTTGTAACTAAAAGTATATGACTATGTGTAATATTTAGAGAAATAAAGTTTATTCTACTTTTTTGGAACACTCTGCATATGAGTCATGTCAAGCAATAAGCTGCAACAATAAAACAAACAATTATAAATAATACAAACAATTAAAATCATTTCAGATTTTTTTTAAAAACTCTTATTCATCTAAAACTTTAAGAACCCATTCAGTAAAGAAAACTCCCACTAATTGAACTTTAACCAGTTCATTTTACAAAGGATTCTTTAGCTGTCAGAATAAACCCTGGTCAATGAATGCTGATGCAGATGCTTTCTTCAAGAGAAAAAAAGATCCGTCTGAGCTGGAATAAAGAGTTCTTAGCATTCCCATCTGAATTATTAAATAGGCAAGTTTTAGTAATACCTTCAGTGAGTGTAAAGCGTAGAATAGGTGGTGAAAGATATTTCTTTTTCTTCAATAGTAAGCTATCTTTCTTGGAGGAGTTTCAAATGCTATTTTCCCGATGCTGAAAATTTAATGCTCAGTTTCTCCGCTGAATCTTGCAGAAGAAAAAGAAAATAAATGACACTTCTATAGATGCAGGAGTTAGCAGGCTTCCATCACACAAAATTTAAGTACTTTATGGGAAGATGGTGAAAGATAAATGATCTCTTCTTTACATATTTATGGGACAGAAAGCTCTGAGATTTCCACACCAGCGTTTTCCACACCAGCGTTCTACTACCGATGCGTTAAGGTTTTTCAAGGTGTTGTTTTCTACTGAAATAAGAAAATAATATTTTGTTATCCATTCTCGTCTACGGCAATTTTAAAGTCCCGTTCATCTATCTCTTTCAACGCCTTTGTTATACATGCTTCTTGATAAAATGTCGATTTGCATTTGTTTGCTCATTATTTATTAATGTAATCTGAACATAATCAACGGAATCTCGTATACACACTAGTAAATATATTCGCATATTATTAACTGCATGCCTTTGTAAACTGATAGTTACGAAAGAACCCAATAGATGTGTGGTATTTGACAATTAATCGCTAGGATGCATTTGGTACGCAAATACTAAAAAATCGAATGTGTATTTTGGATGTCTTTTCCCTTTATGAATTAAAACCGAAATCTGACACAGAACTGAAAAATATAGTCACAAATTCATATACCAAATTTCATATATTTAAGGTATTGCGTTTTTCAGTTATTATATTTACATGCTTATGAAAACACAGCCTGAAAAAAAAGGTAATCTCTTTGACGAATCTAGTTGCAAATTTGCCACATATCTACACTTCAGATATCAAATATGTATACCAAATTTTAGTCACCTAGCTCTTTTCGTTTTATATTTATCGTGTTAACTTATATTTGGAAAGTCGGACAGCCAGACTTCATCTGACGAATTTCGTTCAAAATTTGCTAGGAAGCTACAAATGTGGTGCAAAAGCTAAATACCAGAAATTTCATCCTTCACGCAAAGCGTATTTAAATTATCGTATTCATAGACAGACATAACTCTAACGATTATTATATTTGTAAAACTATCTTCCCTATCAGGAGAAATATTACAAATTTGTAACAGTATGCAGAAAACGTTATCCATCCTCCTACAATTAAACAAGCAGATGCGGCTTTTAGATTGTTGCTTTCTAGGACCAACTGATATTTTTTGCCCGATATTGTTGCAATAGTAGGTAATAAAATTATACTAAAAGCAGTTTTTAAAGAAAAACGATTTAAATTTTCTTTTTACTGTACAATACTTCGAAAAACTGTTTTAAAAAGAGATAATATAGATTTTTTAAAGAAACACTTTTAATTATAGAATTATAAAATAATTATTCACAAAGTCTTAAAAAAATAATATTTATAAATTTCTTTCTAGTCTTAATTCAAATAAAATAACAAATATAACATGACCAGAAAATAGAAATAAAAGTAAAGAACAAAATTCCACAGCACGATGATTAAACTAAATGCCCATCATCGATATCATTCTGGCGGAAATTAAGGTTTAATCCTAATGGCCCTCACGGTCACGATACAACCCTTCCTGTAGGATGTAAGGTGTGTTCCGTCAATGGAATGGAGATAACTCGATAATGGAATGGAGATAACACCATTACTTTACCCACCAGGTAAAGAATGAGGAATAAAATAGCATTCTAGTCCCGATTTGTGATAGAGGATTGAGGATGTTGAGACTTGAACCTTAATAAATAGATAAGCAATGTTCAAACTCGCTATATTTCTTCTGGAATTTAAAACATATTCCAAAGATCACGCACCAAGACATTTGGTATATTAAATAAGTATTATGCTCCTCTTTCTACAAAACGGCCTCTAATTCCGAATGCATTAAGTGAGAGCGAAATTTGTTTTATCTAAATATCTTTATAAAAGAATTAGTCAGTGAATTGAGAGAACCAAATAAAGGCTATACTTCAATGTCATAATCATCTAATTCTTTAAATTTCATCTTCATACATAGAAGTTATAGTAGCTGGAAAAAAAGCTGTTCGTTGGGAAATAATGCCTTTGCAAAAGTATGGAAGTGATCTCGTAAAATCCTGCAGGAGTGCTCCACATGGCATCACAACCCATACCAAAAGGAGAAATATTCAGCCTTCATAGTCGACAAAAGTTAGTCAGGGGTAAACATTTCTCGGGATGTTCTTTGTCTAAAATAGAGAGAACTTCAATTCATTAGACCAATTTCTGATTATTCATTATACTTCTGATTTTGATGGGGGTATTTTTTCGTTTCTTAGCTTAGTAAACCCCTGAACTTGGAAGTGCGAGAATTCTCTTTAACATGAATATGCTTGCGTGAAAATATTTAAATAAAAATAAAACATAAAAATTACTAAGATATAATTTTAGGATTGTGTGTGTGCATGTGCATGTGCATGCGTGTGTGTGTGTATTTTGATGCTCTACATGCCTAAATATTTTATCTGGAGCTACCAAAGTTGATACATAAATGCTTTAGAGAGTAAAAATGTACAAATTGGAACGATTCTTCCAGAAATTAATCGTTTAATTTTTAATTAAATAAACTATTAATTACGAATTAAACGATATTTTAGCATTTTTCTGCGATAACTGCCGACAATTTTATAATGCAATTTAAAATTTTAATTAATTAAACGATATAATTTCCGTGGTAACGGCCAGAAATTTAGATCATCTTAAAAGAAATATCTTCTGAATGATACTAATCTAATCCTCATACAGATTTTGCCTTATTTTAATTATTTTTTTAATTAATTTTAAACTTTTTTACAGCAATGAACAGATAATTTAACATTTATTAAAAAAGCTTAAAATCGTTTTTATTGTTGCTATAAATATTTCATCCTGAGTTTTTCTTCCATTATGAATGTTGCATTTATAAAAATACTAGCCGCCTTTGGCGACCAGCCGGTTCGCCAGTATTACCGTTCGCTACAATTTTCAATTAAATATTTTAAGTAACTGGTCTCTTAAAGGATTCTCAAACAAAACATTTTTAATCTTCAAATTTTGATAGCCATACCAAACTTATACTGTTTAGATCGTTTCGTTCAATTTACTATATATATTTTGTAAATTTGTTGTCATTTCCGGCAAAACTTCAACTTTAATTTAAAATGTAAATGATGAAATTGCAATTAATATTAAAATATTTTTTAATAAAACCAAGCGTTTTATTTTATTTATCATCATTATTGTTATTTATTAATTATTATTATTATTGAATGTGAGTATTGCAAACAGAATCGCTCGGTATTTAAGTCTTATGTTAACTACAAAATATTTTTCATCATTTATGTAATATCTCAAACAATAATTCAACAAAAATTTCTGAGATTCAGCATAAAACTCAGTTTTTAGTTTTGCTTTCAAAAGGATTGAATTGAAATCAATAATAATATTTTGTTCCTGCTTATAAATATATTTCAAAAATTATGAAGTCTAAATTTAATGCAGCAAGGTATCATATTCTGAGAAATATTCTGGACACACCAAATTTTAAATAAATGAATGAATATTTCTATTTTCCACGATCAACTAAGACTTATTTATGAAGTTTTAAATGTTAAAAATTTAGGAAAACTCACCATTTACATAATCTTAGGCCAATTAATCTTGAGAAACCTGAGCGCGCTGATTGGCTTATTTTCTTTGAAACGATCGATGAAAAATCTAAAATTATCCTTTTTTTATTGAATAGTGATATTCAAATTTTCATAAATCAGTTAGTTTAAGTGATTGGAAATTAACTCTTAAAAGTCAGTGATTTAGTTGATTGGAAATTAACTCTATCACCACCATAAAATCTGTGCTTTCTCTTGTGGTGTATGCATTCTCCTTAATATTCGCTCGAATAAAACATCACATACAAAAGTACTACAGAGAACAAACACATCAAAAGTAAACATAACATTTCAATAGTTGCCAAAAACAAAAGAGAGAAAAATGCAATTAATAAGCAGACGATATTTAGAAAAGTACAGATATTTAGACTGGAAAATGAAATTATCTGAAATTAAAAACACGCGCAGACGATACTTACAAAAGTAAAAATATTCAAACCTGAAAAGAAAAATATATGAGTTATTCCATCAATAAATGCCATAAGTTTGTTTATATCTTCATAGATCATAAAATAATTTTTCTTGTATTTATTTTTTAGAAAAAATAATATTTCATATTTGTTTTATTTCCTACAAACACGTGCCGAAAATTATATTTTTGCGGATTTCATTTCCAAAAAGATTTAATTTATTTTTAGTTGGAGCTTTAATCAATGTGATGGCAACACTTTGAATAAAGCTGATTTTTTCCCATGAATGCGAAACGTGCTTAATTTCAATTTTTATTTTTTACGAAAAAAATTATTGAAAAACATAGTTAAAATATTTATTTAAAAATTCATTAAAAATAGAAATTTAATTTTAAGATTAAAACATTAGTATCATTTAAAAGATAAATTTTTGATCTTTAACTTCATGTAAAAATCTTTTTTGTGCGGTAATAGTTTCGGAAGTTATAGCAGAAACACACCAAAATTACGCTGAATTTTTTAATAAATAAAATTCTAATTAAAAATTCGAAAAAATAACTCCCAGGTGCACATTCCCGGCCTCCAAGGTGTACACGTGCCAAATTTGGTAGCTGTAGGTTGAATGGTCTGGCCTGTAGAGCGCCAACACACACACACACACACACACACACATTGAGCTTTATTATAAGTATAGATATAGATAGATGGTTATCTAACCATGGTGTTCCTTTTAAAGTATGCTTTAAAAGGATCATTAAATTTGCTTTTTTCTAAAAAACACTTTGAAAATTTGTTTCACTTCCGATTCAAGTCTAATTTCATAAGTGAGCTATGATGAGAAGTTTTTTTAATATGACCCTTTATAAACTGTTTCAGTAAGAAAATTATTGCATTAATTGAAGTTTAAGCACTATTGTTTCAAATTAAAGTTCACATTTTAGAAGAGATTATAGCAAACTAGGGAGATGAAACACATAATAAACAAAATGGTATAAGACCTATAATAGTATAGTATACATATCTATCCAAATTTGAAGTTAAAAAATACTTTTCTGTAGAACCCATTAAGAAGAAGGTACATACAATATTTAATAGAAAATTCTAGAAACCATCATTCTCGATGAAACTTGATTGCCAAAGGCGTCTAAATACATAAAGCTTAAAAGATGATTAAGCATCCTTAGGAAAGACTTTTGGAAATGTAATTTATTCTTAATAATTCTAATTAAATAAAAAAAATACCATTTTGTATTGCCCTCATAATTAGAGTTATAACTTTTATCGAGTTATTCAGTCCAGTGTTTTCATTTCTTTTAAAATATTTAATTAAACGATTCATTCACACGGATTATAGCCACATTCGCCAGGATGTACTTATATGTAAAACAATAAACAAAATTCACTAATGCTTATATCTCTTAAGATTCAAGTAAAGAAAATTTTGATACTTGAAATCATTTCATAGAAGTTAAACTTTATGAATTAAAGTTATGAAGTTATGAATTAAATTAAATAAAAGAATTTCCAGCAAATATTAAAGAAAAGTAAAAATCCCAAATCGCAGAGAGAAAAGTAAAAAAAAATGAGTTATCTCTTTGAAAACTGAGAAAAACTACTCAACATTTTAAGATCACTTTAATCATTATCTCCGCGATGGGAGAATACTATAATTTTGCTTCACTTGGCATCACACCAATGTTTAAATTATTGTGAGATTAATTATCTTCGGCACAAAATGACTCTTAATATAAGGCTGCTCGCCGAAGTTAATAGGAATTTTTCTTAGATTTGGAAAATGAGAAATTAAAGGGGGGAAATCCAATACATTCTTGTAAGTGCTTAATCATTAAATTGGAAAAAAAAAAAGAACTTAAATGATAACTTCGTTTATAATTTGTTCAGATTAATAAATGCTGAAATCCGAAATATTTCATTATAGTCAACACTATACAGCTGATGGGGATTTTAGTTTAAATTGAAATGTTGTTTAACAGAAATTTTATGTGTTTAAATTGAACAAAATGAAAAAGATTATTTGTATCTTTACCCACTGCATTGATTAAATAAATATCTTTAAGAATTTGCATATATTGTGTGTTCGGGTGGATGGGGGCGTCATCCCTCTACAAGCCAGACTGCCCGATATAAAACTACCAATTCAAATATAATAAGCTATCTTTTTCAGCCCGTTAATGTACTGTTTGTCAAACTAAGGTCTGTGAATTGTCAATTCTCCATTTAATCGCCATTGAAAAGAGGATGGATTGCATATGATAAAGTCTTCTCTCGCCGGGGGGGGGGGGGTCACCTCAGATATGGGGAGGAGAAGCTTCTGGCATGGTGGTGGGTTCTCGCCACCCGGATGGATGCAAAAATCTTCTACCGATGACGGAACGGCGTGCTTCTCCGTGAAGTAGCGTGGCCCTTAGGACTCAAACTTAGTTCCCATCAGTGTTGCTGTCACGGGAGTCCTGCCATTCAAATATATCTGTGTGCGTCAGAATGGGTCGCAGTAGTCAACTTGTGGTTATGATATGAGAAATCTTGTACATCTTGTATGATCTCATGTGCTGTAGATAATCTCCTTTCGGGTAACACTAGTTTTCTCTTCTATTTTCAGCATTCAAAGAGATAATTTCTGAAAGAATTAGATTTGAAAAGATAAGATCTAATGTATAGAGTCTTTATAAATACCTTGTATTTTGCTATAATTTTCATGATCAAGCTAGTGGGTCCTGGTTATATGAACTTGCAATACAATTTTCCATCCTTGCTCATACTTATATAGATTTCTCTTTTGTTTTCAGAATTCAAACAGATAACTGCTGAAAGAATTTGATTAGCAAAGATAAAATCTAATGTATAGAATCTCTACAATCACTTTATATTAAACAGGTAAAATTTTAAAAATAATTTGTACGGGCTTAAATCAATTTAAACTTCCGAGAGCTCAGTTAATTTGATCCCATAATTTTCAGATTAAAAAATTAACTTTTAAGTGAATGAATTATAAATTTTTGTATTTAATTATATCTCTGAAATCTTAAGAATGCTCTATCTAAGAAACTTGAAGAAAATATATACATTATCACTTATCTTCAAATAAACATAAGACTCTGGAAAGGATGATTTTATCAGTCATTAAAAAAAAACCTCGAATTCCACATATTAACAATTAAAATAGTTAATATCATTATTTAACAATCAGGTTCTTGCTCGAAAAGTTATTAAATAAATATTAGGCTCCATAATTTGTACAGTGATAGATATACAAAGCAAATTAAATTGCAAAACACTATTATTTTGGCAAATACGAACAATTCAAGAGAATTTGCTGACAAATCAGAATTGCTACAAGCAATCGAGAATAGGTGATGGATTAAATATTCTCAGTAAATAAAATGTGTTGGCAGTAACTCTTAATTGTCTCATTAGAAAACAACTTTCAACACGGGAGAATTCATTAATGCAAATACCTCTGAGATTTAGAGGCTTTAAAGCAAAAGCTTGGTGAAAAGTGCTTTCACTGATACAGAAACATTGGCAATTAAATCCTAATTTATAAGAATGGTGGGCGACATGGCTTTCGATGGGAGAAGATTGAGTGTTTTAATCAGATTATTCGGGGCATGCTGGGAAAGTTCTGTTCAACATTTCTCTTTCATTTTCAAGGGGGAAAAATATTTCACGGGTTGACTTTCATTAATGCATGCAAATGTTTTACCACGTTCGAAGAAATAATTTGATATTATCAAACAAAGGATTGTTTTGATTAACAATTTTTGATTTCAATGATGAGGAAAGAAGAATTTTTAATTGATGGTAAGAAGAAGAAGAATCCAACAAGAGTTGATGGTAAGGAAAAGAAGAGTTGTAAAGAATGGTAAGGAAAAGAACGAGTTTCAAAAGAAAAGTTGATGATAAGGAAAAATTTCTGGATATTTGATAATAATTTTAGAAATGTAAATAATAGAAGGGTAAAATGGAAGAAATTTAAAAGTAAAAAAGATATTCTAAATATAAAATGTTACGCTATTTAGGACTAGAGGTTCGAATGTCATCTTTTTAAGTGATTGGAGAACTTCTTTATTTTAAAGCTATGTTTAAAAATATAGCTATAAAATGGAGCCTTTAAATGTTAATAAGTGAAATACTATGAAACTCATTAAAAAGGTACTTAATATGTTTCTTTCTTTAAAAAAACATTAACAATGTGTGTGGTATCAGTATTTACAGATAATAGAATAATTCACCCTTTTATAAAACAATACAAATTTTTATTACTCGTTACTATTGAGCAGTTTTATATAATACTATGTAACTTTGTATTTAGCTAAATGCTTCAAAGAAATTACGGAAATATTTATTCTATAAATTTAAAAAACATTAGTTCTAAAAAAGGCTGAAGTGCTTCCTTTTTAAAATTATTTCCTACGTATAAATAGAAGTAAGTCATAGACTCTATTTTAAGTGCGCTTTTGCAAGCATAATTTATTTAATAGAATGATACACGTTTTAGCAACGAATTGTTCTTGGGTCACTTTGCTGTTCGATTGTTTCTAATTGAAACTTTTGTTGTAGTCCAGCTCTTATGCAAATCCCGGTAGAAAAAAAATGCCTCTTCCCCTTATAGACTAGTTATATTCATTAAATCCAGTTGGATTAAACAAATTCATCGTAAAATAGAAAATTTGTATTCATAAAATCATGTAAAATAAATTTCTTTTTCTGTTGTGGAGCATTCAACTTAAATCATTTTGATTTTTTGCATAATTACTTAATATGATGTGCTAGTAAACTTAAGTCATTGAATAAAGTTGTTTGTAAACAATTTTTTTTTTAGTAAAAAGATAATAAAAACTCTATTTAAACTTTTTCATGGAAAAAAGAATAAGAGGATTTTATTTACATTTCAGTAAAGATCTTTTTTTTTTTTTACAAAATCACAATTTTTGTAATGTTTGAGTATTTTATTTTCAATTTTTACATTCAAAATTTATGAAAATTTTATTACAATCACCTGGACTTAAAGAAAAACACAATGCAAATATGCTTTTAATTTGAATAAATAATGCTTTTGTTATGAATACGAGAACATAATACTTCCAAAATTTCGGTCCAAAATATATCCTAAATATTTTCCAAAATGAAATGCAAAATAAATTTAACACATCAGAAACAAACTCCTTCCAGATTGAATTATGGAGAGTCACTTGATTTATGTAATAAAATTACCATTATGGCCAACTCTTTCACAGTTTTAAAAATTCATTATGAAGAGATATTCATCATTGAGTTGTGATTATCACATTGAAATTTGTCATTGGCTAATATTATCCTTTAACTCATATAAAAAAGTATTAGGTCTGTAATTAATAATCAATAGTTAAGGGACATTCTTGAGCATTTTTTTTTTATTTTTCATCATTTATTTTCATTTATCATTTTATTTTAATATTATGAAATTATATTAAATATTATGAATAATTATCAAAAATATTAAAACTGGTGAAAACTATTAAGATTTAAACAATAATTAATGGAATTGATCGATTAATTGATAATTTAATTCAGAAAACCTTCAGATAATGCATTATCATTGAGAATAGACAAAATTTTAAAACTCTAGTACAATAGAAATTGAAATATAAGACCCCATTTTTGGAAGCATTATAGAAATGATGTTAAATAAAATTGTTTAAAAATACAACATAAATACTAAGAAATTTCCAAAAACTTTTCATAATTTGAATTTCATAGGTTGTCCTAGGTAATTTGAAACTTTCGAGGAAAATTTTTCTAGTTTCTTTCTTTCACCCATTCTCAAAAAGAGTTTAAAGAAATCTTATCGTAATCCTCCAAAAGATTTCGAATCCCTGGAGATAGGAAATTCTGTAAAAAAGCCTTTTCGTTTTTATTTTTTAACATTTTCCTCCTGTTATCCTCTAGGACAGAAAGATATCCGCGGCCCTCGGCAATTTTTAGCTCCGACCACGAGATTTGTATAATAGCCCTCTAAATAAAAGGCGCAGATGTTATTACTTCAATCACTACAGCAACTGAATAAAATTGATGCCGAAAGCAAAATAATACACAGAATAAAAATTTTTCTCTGAGTAACATTGTAAGTCTACATTTCAAATTCAATTTATTTCTATAAAATAATATAAAAAATATTATGTAGTCGGAATGAATATTGTCATGAATTTTTGATATTGCTTCTCTATGCGGTTAGCTTCCTGTAAGGAAGAGAGTTTTACAGATATTTCTAATGCATCCTGAATGGATGCCAAGTGGATTTTGACAGCATTCAACAACTTGGCAATGAATTTGCCGAAGAAAGCAAAAGCACTCAGAATATTCGAGAAGCATGGCTATAGCTCCATTTGGACTTGAATTCTGGCGTTTATTCTATTGTATTCATTATAATAAATTTTAGAGGATCTATTAGAGGATATATTAAATCTGGTATTAAGCTTCTTTTTTAATTTCTTAAATAAAATTGCCAATAAAATAAAAATGCACACTTTTATAATTATTATCTGCGTTCATAAATATTTTACAATATTCTAATATTTCGAGCAATCTGCCCAAATTTTTCAGCCCATATCTGAAGGAAATATATAGGATATCCACTTCTTCTACCCAATATTAATTGGTAATGAGGTATACACATCTAGGTATAGTGAGTGACAGGGCTCTACACGGTGTAATCAGTTATAACGCTAATTGGTGATAAACGCTGGAATTAGCGCTCTTATCTCGAAAATCTTACAAACAGAGCATGAAAAATGTACATTTTTATCGCAATTTTCGAAATTATAACATCATAAAACTAGGCTATATATATATATATATATATATATATATATATATATATATATATAT
>JAPMOR010120626.1:14064-35617 GCA_026543865.1 Argiope aurantia | reverse complement strand
TATATATATATATATATATATATATATATATATATATATATATATATGCAAATCAAAGGCTCTTGTTTGAATTTCTCCTCATATTTTTTCATCAAATCAAATGGTATGCTAGCACAAACCACGGTAATACGTTAAAGTAACAATGCACTATAGGACGTCCTGCAATGTTAGCGAAAGTCTTCGATTTGAATTATTCTAACAAGAAGAAATATCTTGGGTCATTTTTGTCCGAAAAAAATATTTTCTCCTTTTGTTCTTGTTTTGCACTAATTTCGGAAGATGCGAATCAGCAGATATGCATTTTAAGAGAACTGATTTTTAGTATTAAAATGATCAAGGGAAATTAAATCAAAAATTCGCTACAATTTTGTAATTTACTTTGTTTTCCTTTATTTTCTACCGTTTTTGAAACAGAAACGCTAAGCGTTGTAACCGATCTCACCATATAGTGCATGGTCATTTTAATGGCAGCACTATATTGACAATAATTGTTGGTCATTTTAATGGCAGAATGGCAACAATTATTGACAATAATTGTTGCCATTCTTAAGTTGATATTTTTAAGAAGGACTTCAGTAGACACCTTGTATATTTACTCATAATTACGAACTGTCTCGTGAAATTCTTAAAAATAATAAATCTTTCAAAAACATTCCATCGGAAGAACATGATAATCATGAACATCGATTTTCTTCCGCAACATCGTAATTAACGTACAACCCTTTTATTTCAGGGCTATATATGCAATATCTTTCTGAAAATTATAAAACACTGAATTTCAAAACATTACCAGAATGGAAGTTATTCGCATTGAAATATCTTTCATTTTTCCTTTCAATATCTATCAGCTCTTCTACTTAATGTATTTCAAACGACTCTGAAAACAAATATGAAAATGAAATTAATAAAAAATATCATACTTTGTCTTAAAATATATTATAGGTATGTTCAAACCAAGTTTCAAATTTTTATTCATCAAAATGAAAATAAAGCAATCAAATCGCATTCATTTCTTTTCTTATGAACTTCATATTTCTCATCATAGAAAAGTAGATTTCCATTTCAGTGGAAACTATTGGACTTTATAGAATGCAAAATAAATACCATCAAGAATCTTGTAAAGACACTCCAAGTTAATAAAAAAAAGATGGTTCATTTTTTACGAAGTTATTTATTATTCAGGTAGGTTTGATTATTATGGACTCGGCAACCAGCTGACTCGTTGTAAAAACTTCTTATATTTATTTTCAATTAAATATCTTAAATATAACTTAATGTTATGATTCCACTAATAAAAAAAAGGTGTTAAGTATTAAATTTTGAAAGACTTCGTAGCCATGTTAATTTCATAGCCGGACGTTCCATACATTGCGTACATAAACTAGCTAAATATAATCAAATTGCATTGCATCTCCGTGTAGTTAAAAGCCTAACTGCTTGTTTTAATTAACTTCTAACTTTTGTGGTGCTGCAATTTCTCTCTCTTATTTCTCATGTGACTATACATAAATATTAAAAAATAATTCTTCTTCCTTAGCTTACAACAGTTCTGGAAAATGAAAACAGCTTGAATTTCAGGGCAACAATGTAATATATTATTGGAAAATAGGCAATAGAATATTTTTTAAAGAACTGCCAAAATTAAGAAAAAAAGATTCTCAAGACTATTAAATTAATATCATTAAAAAGGTAATATTTTTAAATTTCCAAATTGTATAAAAATTTCTTTTGAACAATTATATTTTCCGGAGTATCGTGAAAAAATACACAATTCTCACTTTATTTTGAATTAATTTAAAACATCACTCCTAAGTGCACATTCCCATTCTGCAAAATATATCTGTGCCAAATTTGGTAGCTCTAGGTTTAACAATATATCCTATAGAGCACCAACATACATTTCCGTGCATTTATTGTTAGTAGAAATATACGAACATTCTCGAAAGGATTAGAGGAAAATGCATAATGGAAATATTTATCACTATATATATATAATAGCTCACCACCATCAGTAGTAATGGAAGAAGTTAAGAAAGATCTTTTTCTACTACTTCATTATCGGATGCAAAATCTCAGCTTTTGGCGTTTAACAGATGAGACAATAAGTATTAAGTTAAATTGGTCGATTTATCGGTGTGAAAATAAAGATAAACATGAATAAAAGTTAGTTATAGAATCCCAAACTTCACATTTTATTTATATCTTTTGGCTGGATTGTAGCAAAAATCAATGAGCTGAAGTGTGCAATTTTTATTATTTTATATTCAAACCGATTTCGACGATAAGTTTTGATCTGAATCTTCATGAACATTGGGAATTATAAAGATGTCACAGCACTTATATAGAACTTTTAATTTTACTGTATATTCAGATTTAACAAGTAAGAATTTTTTTATTATTCTTTCTTAAGCGCTCTGTCAATATGCATAAGATTTCCTACTATAGCATTCACTAGTAAATTTTTGACAATTATATCCAAGGTATTGTTAACAGGATTGCAACCCATCTAGACAGGTATATCTTGTTTACTTTAGAAAATAACCAAAGCTAACAGGGAAAAAATGCTGTTAAAGAAATGTCGAAGCGGGAAAAAAAGCTATAACAGACGAGCTGATTCCTACGTCCGCCTTTTCTGTCCCATCCCCTTTCCTGTAAAGACACCTTAAGGAAGAGCGCCTTTTCTTTTCTAGATGATCTCTTAAGGTAACCCTGGAGCGTCCGCTCATCCTGTCGATAACGTTGGAAGTAAAAGAGCACAAGCTGACAGTCATTCTAAATGACAAATGGCGCATTAAACTGACACCAGCTGCAGTTCTTTCTCTTTAATTCGCTCAGTAAATATCTCCACTCTTTATGCCATCAATAAAGTGTGCAGACTGTCCGATTCCCCCTCTTTTTTTATAGTAAAATAAGATGCCTAGTGTTAGGGAAGAGCCTTGTTGCCAGTCTACCAGGAATGAGGTGTCACCTTCAGAAAGTTATACTAACCTATAAAAAAAGAAAGAAGGAAAATTACTTTTCATTAAATTTCTCATTTCTCTTTTTCTCTCTCTCTGTGTGTGTGTGTATGGGTGGGAGTGCGTGCGTGCGTATGTGTGTGTGTATGTTGAATATTGTTTCAAAAACTTTTATTAAATCTTTTTCTCAACTTATATTAATGTTAGGTAACGCTCATTACTTGATTAGATATCGTTGTCTGAAAATAAATTTTTTTTAATGGAAAAAGAATCTTATTTTATCGATTTCTCGAAAATAGCAAATGTAATTAAAGAATATGCTCAAAAAATTATGTGCAGTACTAAAATTTATTTTGTAACGCAACATGTGCAACAAAAATACTTAAAGCACTGTAAAAAAAAAAGTTCTTAAGAGCGCTTGCTTGACACAAAATATGTGTGATAAAAACTCTCTTGGACCAGATGGAAAATGAAGTATGCAAACCTTATGAAGTAACAAAGAAAAGAAAAAAAAACGTCTCATTTTACACAGCTTGAAGTAAAAGCTGTTGAACTTCTGTTTTTATGTCCACGTTTCTATTTCTTCAAATAAAAAATATAAAATGGTATTTCACATTTTTTTCACTTCTTTTCTCTTTTTTTATTCTGTTTTTATCTACGCCCTAGATAGTCTCATAATAATATCGCACCCTAGGATTTCAGAAACATTATCATGTCGAAATGAAAAACTAATTGGCAAAGTTAAAATACTATTCATATTTTTTAATAACTTTAAAATGTGCAATAAAATCTGTTCTTATCTCTTAAACTTTGGTATATCTTTAACTTTTCTATTTGATAATGCGGGTTATTTTTAATCTTTTATCTTCATCCACTACGAAAAATCAGACAAAGTATTTTTAAAAGGAAACGAATCATGACATAGATGCAGTGCCAAAACAGAATTTTCCGCCATTTCACATGGAATACTTGAGACTTTGATTGTTTCTGCCCAGCCTGAAGGAAGAAAGTTAATCCATTCATAAAATGGCTAGTTTTAATATCCCTTTGAAATGTTCTTCTCACTTTCACGTGTACGTAGTAGGGAGAAAGAAAATCTTCAAATCTTCAAAAAAATTGAACTGGAGATTTTGAAGAATCTCTAGGTTTTAGATGTCTCTGAGTTCGAAACACATTTTTGAAAAGGTCTGTCTGTGAAAAGGATAAATCAAAAATGCCCTATACTAGATTGATGAAATTTAGTATACGGTCTTTACACTATATTTTTAGATTATATAAAAATTTGGATCAAAATTCATTCAAGAGAGGTTTGTTTGTCCGAATATAAGGTTCGACATAAGGTTCGAATATAAGGTAACACGATAACTACAAACTAAAAAAAGCTAGATAGATGAAATTCTGTCACAGATTTAACATCTATAGTGTAGACACCTATCAAATTTTAAACCAAATCCAACAGGTATTGATCTTTTGTTGGCCCGTACTTTCAGAAACGCGATAAAACAAAAATGCAATGACTTAAATATATGAAATCTATTATATAGTTTTGTAACTGCAAGGGCAGTTTTGGCTCATTTTTTTTCCAATTGGGTGGGAAAAACATGTCTAGGAAACAAATTTGATTTTTGTACACTATTAACCGACAATAAATATTTCGTAACCATTGTACGCCAGTACCATGCATAACGCTCTATGGAATAACACCTTTAGAGTGTATGGAGAGACTACTCCGCTGGGTTTTTATTATTATTATTATTATTACAAATGCAGGGACTCTTGCCTAATGCTTTGAAAAATTATATATATCCCTAATTCTAGAAGTTGAGATGGCAGGTATTAAGACAAGAGACAAGCCATTTTAACATCATAAGGAGGTGAGTGAAAATATGCTTTTATTCTATCTGAATGAAGTATATTGCCTAATCCCCTGCCCAGAATAAATGGAACTGGCCATTGAGAGTTAATAAATTCTCTAATTTCCCCAAATTCTTTTTTTTCTCAGAACTAAAGAATATTTAAATATGAAAAAGAAGAGACTTTTCTTGTACAGTACTGGCTAAAATTGTGGAAACCTTTGAGGAAAGTAATTTTTGGTATTTGATAACCATAACAGCAATTTTAACAATAAAGTTATATATCATTTTCAAGATACTTTAACTAAAAATTTAATAAAATAATTTTTATACAGGATATTTGTAACGTATAGGCAGTGATAAAGAAGAAAACGGAAACAAAGAAATTGTAACATATGCTGGAATTCTCAGTTATCTTAGTTAATATTTAATTTATGCAACCGTTAACATCAATTACGGTCTTGCAACATCCTTCTATGGAGTTTACAAACATTTTCAGTTCTTCAGCACTTATAATGTGACACCATGATTGCATTATTGCTTCATTAAATTGAGTTTTATTGCTAGGTTTCTTCTGTGTAACAAGTTTTTTTAGTCTGTTAAAATGATTTTCGATTCGATTACAGACTGGAATATTCCAAAGTCATCCATTCCAATTATGAAATGTCTTGAAGCCAGTTTTTACATATAATGGCAACGGAATATGGAGCTGACTCCGGATGAAATATAAATCTTTCATTGTGAGGGAAAAGATCACATTCAGAAGGCAGTAGTTTAAGAATAAGTATTTCATTTATGTATTTTTCGCCATTTATATTATCATTATTATGCTCATGGATTCTGTTCATTTGCAAACTAATTCTGCATATGAATTTTATTGTCACAAAATTTCAGATCATAACACTAACTAGGGGTTTAACAATGCACTCTTTTCTTCTCATCCTCTTTTTACGTATTTTATGTAATCTTTACCAAATAGTGAAATTTTGGTCTCATCATTCAAAAACGTTGTTATCACATGCAGTTAACATGGGATTCTATCAATTTCATTTTTTCAACTTCTGTTCCGAATTTAAAAATTAATATTTTTTTTATTGAATTATTGCATTTAGACCATAATCCTGCAATCTGAGTGCTTAAGAAATGTCCATCCCAAATTTCGTTCCAAATTATTTTCTTTTATCACGTAGACACAACCTTTTAATTATTTTTCATCACTTTGTGTTATGCCTCTTTTCCTGCCTGTACCAATTGCCTTGTCAAATTTCGTTTTCTTGTGACTAAATTTCCTTATATTTCTTTGAAAATTTAGAAACATTATCTTTAATTTCAATTCATTATAAATAAAACTGTTTTGTGTTGTGCTATAATAAATTTTTACATCGAATTTTCGATCCATTTATTGTGCAATTTCTTTTATTTCATAAGTTTTGATAACTCACAAAATAAAGGAATACAAAAAAAATGCGATAAAATTGATAAGAATTAGAAAAAAACACAAATAAAGACTTTGCGTGAGCTCTGAAACTTATCCTCAATTGTTGAATTCTACTACTAGCAAGAAAAATCTACAACCTAATCCATTCATGCTCATTGCCTATATTTAAATGAAGAAACTATGTTTTATTAACTTATGCAAGATGGACTTGTCTGTTCTAATTATTTATGTGAACTATTCTTTCATATACCTTAAAATGGGATAACGATAAATGTGCAAAATTCAATACATTACATTTTTAGTTAAATTATGTTTAAAATGATACATAGCTTCAGTGTATTATTGCGAATTTTTGTTTCTATTATCAGCAATCAAATCTTTAAAATTCCAAAAAAAAAAATCCAAACGATTTCCACAATTTTGGTCTCTACTGTATGAAGTCTATTTAAAAAAAATAGGAAATGTTTAAAAAAATAAATAAATTGCAAAAAGCACATTTAATGAAACTTATATGTTTAAAAACACTAATTTTCTGTAACTCCCAATGTGTCTTCCGTAATAAAATAGTCCCTTGAAATCGTTCAATGTAGATTGATTCTACAAAGAAGTGTCAGAACAAATTTGTTAGCCACTCTTTTCCTTTTCAAATATTTGATTTTTTTAAATGGATTTTAGCATTCCGAATTGGATATTTCAGCAATTCCTTACCAGATATGATATAATTCTTTCTTTGCTAACTTAAAAACTGGGAGAACAAACATAAACAATTCTAATTACCGTTCATTCTTGTATTCTGAAACCCTCCACGCTTTTGTGATTGCGTCAGGTGGTGTATATTTCGTAAAAAAAAATAAAAAGTGAGAGGAAAGATGAAAGTAGAAGATCCTTACACTTAGCAATAGGGTGAATTCAGAATATTCGCGATAATAGGAGGCTTCATAAATACTCATTTTCCTTCCTGCCATCGCTTAGCTAAGTGCAAAAGTCGAAAAGTTCTAGTCTTGTGATCCTGAAGAGAACAGAAGATTTTGCAATAACAAAAAATTTCATGCAAAATCGCTGATCTTTTCTTTTGAAATGGAAGTAAATTCAAAATACACAATATATCAGTTAACTTTACCATTCATTAAGCAATAATAAAGTGGTGTAGTCTTAATAAAAGAAATGTTTAAGTAGAGTGGACTAAGTTAACTCCACTCAATGTCGTCTTAATGCAGCTAATAAGTTGAAGCATTAGGATTCGATTTTTTTAAAAATTGATCTTCATAGTAATTATAGAGTAATTTACCATGTTTCACATAATCCTAACGAATAAAAATCCTTATAAACAAAAAACATTCACAATTTTACGAAGAAAAATTCACTGAAATGAATTTTAGTTCTCATCGGTAAAAGAAACTACATGAAGATTTGTTTAGTTTTATCAATTCACTTTGCATTTAATAAAACTAAAAATGCAGAATTATATAATCCATGCATACTTTTCCTAATCCGTACTTATGATCATACATGCATAAATTTTGTCCATACCACCATACATATACATTTCTCCATATTTCCTAATTCATCCATACATAATCCATACTTTCGTTACCAAACATAATTAATTCATTTTTTAGCACCGCTTATTTGGCATTTGTGAAATTTAAAGGAAAAAAGGAATTTAAACTAACAAAAAACAGTTTTCAATGCTATTTCTAATTTAGAAAGAATTTTTGTCTCGTATTCTATATAAGAAATTGTCTTAAAAAATGACTGCAAGGATTTTAAAAATCGAGACTCTACCTATTAGAGCTCTTTCAACATATTTTAAGCTATCAAAAAGAGAAGACAGTCAAATAAAAGTTATTGCATCGATGTGCTAAAAGGGAATTGCTTCCTAAGAGATGGGGCGATGCATTTGTAGATTTTCAGAATTGTGGATTCACTATATTTTCCGCTTAAATCTAAAATAACTTTGAGCGGATACAAGGAAAAGCGTTTTAGGAATTTAGGTAAGAATTATCTATGTTCAAATGTTTCACGAATCAGATAAAGAAGTTTTATCGCAACATTCATCTCTTTAGAGTGAGCTTTAGGGAAAAGCTGAGGAAAAGAAGATTTTTCACAACTTTCTGGTTAAATAAATATTTTAAAAGGTTTAAAAGTCAAAAATAATTAAAATCATGTAATCGTGTAATTTGGTCTTCTTCGTTTGCTTAACAAGTTCACTGCTATGAACTCAAGCCCATGATTCGTATTATCTAATTACATAGACAAACTATTTTTGGCATTTCTTATGTGTAGTTGAGAAGGGAATCATTAGAAAATGAAAAAGGTCTTTTATAAATTTGCATTTTTTTTATATCTACGCCTGTTTTAATTAAATAATCATTTGACAGCTCATTTAATAAGTCTTTTTAATACCTAACATCCCTTTAATTAGTTAAAACTCGGTGCCACTACCCTTTATCCAGCAATATATTCGGATTCAAACTATAATTCCTATTTTGTAGAGATAGCTAAACAATAAAATTTTTGTTACGTATTTTTTTAATATTTTAATGACTATCAAATTATCCATGTAACATCTGAAAACCGAATTTCACTAGGCAGTGTTTTTTTTTCATAAAATATTGTTTTTTCTGAGAAAATACTTAATTACGAATTACATTCTGATTAGATATGAATATTTTTTTCAATCTTAATTAAATATGAAATAAAAATAAAAAACATTCGAATATTTCATACAAAAATATTTATTTTTCCATATTTAAATATTTTTATTTAAATATTTTCATTGAATGCTCTTAGCTTAACATGTTATTCTAAACAATCTGCTATATCACAGTATTCACTTTACAGTATATCTATCAATATTCATATTTTTGAACTTACACTCAGTTTTACGATGGGGAAATTGGATCCAAGATGGCACTGTATGACACTGCAAACATGACAGGAGATGGAAAAGACTAATAGTTCCAAAAAATGTTTTTTCAGCAAAATTTGTGTTGCAAGGGAAGACAGAAGACACCTATATAGATAAACTTAAAAGGCAAAACCTTATCTATACATAAAATTTGATCCAAATCGTTAAAGCCGTTTCCGATATATATATATATATATATATATATATATATAATTTTGTTTCTGTTCAATTTTTAATTTTAATAACTTTATTACAAGATATACTTTAAGCATATTTTACGATAATACTCCTCATTGTTTTAAATACGGTATTAATATTCAAGAACATTATGGCGATTTTAAATGCATTTATTTGTATGCACATTATAGCTAATGTATAATGAAAAGAAAATTTTAAAAAAATAAAGATAAACGAATCAAGCTTAGAACATTATCACGACGTGATATTTCGGACTTAACAACTCGACCGATGGTCATGGAATTGCCAAACAACCTACCGATTCACCCATTCCCAGGATAAAAGTTCCAAGTACATCCGTCACAATAATCCTTTCTTTGTAATCTTTCGAATCTTCCCAAAACAAGATATATGGCCGTCAGAAAGTTATCCTTCTAGTATTTGTATCACGTTCTTATCGAGATACAAGATTTCCAGATTAGCTGCTGGGAAAAGCTGAATTATTGTCGAAACTCGTGATCCCACACAAAGCAACTCGGTTTGATATGCGGAAGGCCAACATTAAGAAGTCATTGGGGAGTTATAACTACCACTTCCTCCTTTTCTGATATCCGAAGAAATATAAAATCGTATATTAGATATTTTATTTTTATAAAAATGAAGATTATTATCAAATAGGGCATATTTCTTTATGAGTTATTTGAACCAGATTTTCACACCTAACTATAAGTTAATAAATGTATAGAGATTTTAGAAACGTCAAAATGTATGAAAAAAATTGTTAAAGGTATAGAATTTCTTTGTTTAAAAGAGTTTATTGTTACACTTGTACTTATCACTTTAATTCATTTTTTTAAATCTTTTTTTATTCCTCGTTTAGGAAAAAAAGGTTTTGTAATTCTCAAAAACTTCAAATTCAAGATTTAGGCGAATCTGTACGTTTCAAAGCTGCTTGACTTAGAAAAACACATTTTTGGAATTATGTCTGTATGTCTGTGAATACGAGATCTGAAAAGTGCTCCGAGTTAAACGGATGAAATCAGATATATAAACTTAACTCCACATTTGCAGATTTCTAACAAAGTTTGGAAGAAATTCATTCAAAAGAAGTCTGTCTGTCCGGTTGAAGTAATTTAAGTGAACAATAAATACAAAATGTAAAGAATTAGATAGATAAAATTTGACACACAGATTTAACATTCAAAATGTATATTCTTGAGAAATTTTAAACTATATATGGTAAAGAGTTGACCGTCTATACATATTGTATTTCGCATGCATGTAAACGCAGTAACTAAAAATGCGACGGTTTAAATAAATGGCATTTGGTGTGAGATCTTGGTATAATAATTGTAGTTTTATGAGAAATTTCAGTTCCAATCCATCGTGCAAAGGCGATTTTCGAATATTTATCTATTTATTGTATGCCAGGGATCAATCGTCAAATATCACACGACAGATTCAAAAAAACATTTACATTCATGCCAAAGATTAACATTTCGTAGCTATTGTTCACTAAGGCATGCAAGGCATTCGCGGCTTAACCTAAAGTCCATAATTTTATGGAGGAAGTTAGCATTTTTACGGGAGGTGATTCAAAAAAAGTTTACAAGCAGCAGCATTTGGAAAGTAGAAATTGTGGTTGGGAATATTGTTATCCAGAGTGGATACAGATGGCGCAAGTTGTCTTAGACCGGTCGTTCGAGCAGATAGTGCTGAGACCTGAAACAGCGACAGTAATGGCAAGACGTCTAGAGAAGTAGTCTCGCATTAATGCCAACCGTTATTGTGGCAACTTCACAAAATTGCGTGAATCCATCCGACGTAAACGTCCTGGATCGCTGATGAAAGGTGTCATTTTCCTGCATGATAATGCCCGGCCCCATACAGCTCGCCAGATTTAGCGATTGCTGGAATCGTTTAGGTGGGAGGTCTGGAGCCACCCCCATACAGTCCCGATTTGGCTCCCCATGACTATTTCCTTTTCCCGGCATTGGAGAAACACTTATTCGAAACAAGGTTCATATCAGACGGTGATGTTCAAAAATGTGCTGAGAACTGGCTCAATAGCCAGGGACTTGATTATTACCAAGACGGGTTAAACAAATTGGTCCAGCGGAGTGATAAATGCCTCAACAGGTTTGGTGATTATGTAGAGAAGTGACCGCCACATATGTCTCTTAATTACCATTTCTATCCTGTGTCTATTGTTGATAAAGCATTTTTTATTTGCCTTGTAAACTTTTTTTGGATCACCTCTCGTATTAGTGAGAGTTTGAGGGAACCTACACCCGCAAGTTATTTTCTCATAAACGAAAAAAAAAAGTATTGTGTTCGATAAAAAAAAAATGAACTTGATTTTGGAGATTTTTTACGTTCCAGAACTCCTTGATTCTGAAAAATACATTTTTGTAACTTTTTCTGTCTCTCTATTTGTGAGCACTTTACTAGGAATAATGAAATTTAGTATTTTTTTACATCAAATTGCAGATTCCTATTCCATTCTACTACGTTCGAAGGAAGTTTTCCGGCTGTTCGAAACTCAAATGATATTCCAGAATGATAATATGAAATCCTGAGTGTGTGATAACTATACTAACGTGTGTGATAACTAATCACATATAACGCAAACAACTAGATAGATAAAAAAAAAATTACACAAATTTAGCATCTAAAATAAAGTTTCTTATCAAATTTTGAACCAAATTTGTCAAAAAGTTGACCATCTATCGATTGATCGATATTTTCACATGCATGTAAATGCGATAGCTTAAAAATGCAAAGACTTAAATAATTGAAATGTTATATGTGACCTTGAACTTACAAATGTAATTCTATATAAAATTTTAATTCCAATCGATCGAAAAAAGACGTCAAAAATAAATATTCGATTTTCTGGTATTTGTATTTTAACCGCATATCAAAGATTAATCGCTAAAAAAAAATATCGCCAAAAATTGAAGCTAGACTCACGCTAAGGGTCGATTTTTCGTAATTATTGTTCCTAATGTAATGCAGTTAATACAAGAGAAGTACTTTTTTTCTTTACTATACTACGAAAACCTAAATGCTCATGTGCGGTGACTGAAAATAAAAAATCTGAGTACTAGCAGCGCTCACGGCCTTGTCCAGGATCCAGAATTTTATGCAGGGGGGGGGGGCTCATTAGAGAGTATGCCAGAAAGTTTTGGGAAATCTACTTTCGTTAGTTATATAGGCGTTTTTTTATAACCAGTGTAAGTGTTCTTCCTCTTCACTTTATCGTTTCTTTGACAACCTAGTACCTTCTTTTCTGCTCTACTTTTATTCATCCTATGCAGCGGAAATAATGTAGTGAAGTAAGATAGATAGCAAAGAATGTTACCGCAGATATCGCCGCTTTCCCCCGCTTTGTCGTATCATGATGCAGTATCACGCGCTTTGTGCTTCCTAGCATAAGGAAGAAATTGCATATAGATTTGGGCTGAAATTCAGCACAGGTCTACAATTTGGTCATAAAACAGCATACCAAATTTTATTTATCTAAGTCATGCGCTTTTGAGTTATCGTGTCCACATGTATATCAATATATGTAGGTTTTAAAAAAATCGACTCCTATTTGACATATTCAGTATAAAGTCTAATTTATGTCTCTAATTCTTTGATTAATCCGAGCAGTATATTTCATCCATATAAAGTTTTCATATAACATAATCCATATAACCTCTTTTTAGCGGTTTTGAATTATTTTATTCATATGCATATGGAAAGGCAGATGGCGAGACTCCGATGGATTAGCCCGCATCAAGATTTAAAAATCTATAAATTTATTGATAAAACTACAAATCATATGTCATCTTTCTAGCTCAATGCGCATTTCAGTTATAGAAACAGAGAGACATAATTCCAAAAATATGTTTTTCGAAAGCAGGGATATTTGAAATGTGGAAAATCCCAAAATCGAATTTTTTTTGATGATTGCAATACTTTCTCCTTGTTCATTTCCTGTACAAGAAAGGGTAAAAAATGCTGCACGCTAACCAACTGCTTAAAAAATCGGTTATTCTGAATCCAGTGCTGAAATATGCAGTGCAGTTCTGTACTCCCATTTCCATTAAGCCAGTTTTTACAATGACAAATAAGACACAAATATCAAACACTGAACAAAATTGGTGCAATCGTTCGAAATCAAAGTAAATATCAAAAGATCTGGAATAAATGAAGATCATCATTTTTTAACAGAACTTGAAGCAAAAAGTGTATAATCTTTTATCCTAATCATTAAAGTAATGGTGCACTTTCTTTTCAATTTCACATATAATTATAACAAAATTTTAAATTTGTGCGCAAATAAAAGAAATATTTGCTATATTTATTGAAGCCCTAGTATTGGTATCATTATTTGAAGTATTTGACTAGATAAAAATTACAGAAGTTATCGAAGAAAACCTTTCGATTAAAACAAATATAGCAGGAAATTATTTTTTTTTCCTTGTCTTTCCTTAATTCGTACAGAATTTGAAGTATTTTTTGTTAAACTTGTTACATCATTAATGGCTCCTACAGGCGTTATATGAAAAATCAATTTCAAGCAAAAATTATTATAAGCAGCATCATGCAATCACATTCTCCTTTTTAGCGGGGAAAAGCAATACTTACGTATTAGTATCATCAACGAGAGATCACCCCTTCCCCTATAGCGACAAATATCAATACTAAAAATTTTATTTATTTTCGAGACCAGTCTTATTTTATCCTTTCCAGAATCATGTACACATTTTGAATGTCTTCGCGAGGATCAAAGATTCCCAAAATTGGATATAAATTTAAAAATCTTCTAAAAGAGAGCAAACCGAAATTCATTTGTATATATGGATTCATTTTCGAATTACCGTGTTCACAGACAGACGTTCTTTTTTTTTTTTTTTTCGTTATTTCGAAAGGTTTAAAATGGAGAGATTTACCAAAATCTAGAGGATGCACTTTTTACTTCTTTTTCTTTTTTGACAATTACAGTATACTTTTAATATGCAGGACATTTTTCACATGTCTGAAAAATACCATATTCCAAAGAAATAATTTTGTACACAGACAGACAGTCATTTTTTATTTTGAAAGTGTTTTAAACTGAGAGATTCACTTCGTATTTTAGCTTTTTTTTTCAACGTTTACAGTACTTTTAACATGCAACACGTTTTTCACGAGTTTAGATAATGCCATAATTCAAAAGGAATAATTTTTTTAAACTGTTTATGAAAATTTATTCCAAAATAATTTCTGAGCTCCCTAATCCAAACTCAAACAATACGTCCCTTTTACATGAAAAACCATTCCACAAAGCGATTTTTCGAAAAACTTTTTCATTATAACCTCTTAAAGGGAATACATTTGTTGGTAGTTACTACGAAAATATTCTAAGCATTTTGGCAAACTACGTTTAAAAGGGGTTTTTTTTCCCCCTTCTTCTTTTTATATGTAAGGAACGGATAAATTTTCTTTTTTCAGTCTTTGCGGATTCAGTCTTCTTCAAATCTCCTTTGTAAAGAATAAAAAATTCTGAAGCTTAAGCTTTTTTCAAAAAAAAAAAATTGAAATGCTTAGATAAGGCAAGCAACTTTAATTATACACACGGCTACCTTCTGAAATTAAATATCGAAATAAAGAATATGCTAGATTTAATTTTGCTAAATTTTAAAAATTGTATTAACTTAAAATACTTTTTATTTAAATAAAATTCAGGATTAACTTTAGTGAATTAAAGTAATCTGTGCTAGATTGAGTTATGCTTAAATCCATCATTATTTTAACATAAATAAAGTTAAGTTCATTCAGTAATATAATTTTTACCATAATATAATTTCAAATTTGTGACATTTATTTCAAACTGCATCCTTCTGTTGAAAACCTCATTAATATTACGCAGTTAAAGTGTTAACTAATGTATATTTAAAAATCGATAAGGTACAGAATAATCATGAAATTCAGGTAATAAAATAATAGCATGGAAAAGAAATAATGAATTATGTTATTATTACATAATTTAATTTAGAATCTATATATATATATAGTGCGCGCGCGCGCGCACGCACGCACACACACACACAGAGAGAGAGAGAGAGATTTAGATTTAGACAGATTTATTTACAGACAGACAGATTTAGATTTAGTGTCAATTACAAATTTAGATATTGTGTGGACCTAAGCTGTGCAATTTATAAGTCCTTTATTTAATAATATCACCAAACGAATTTCACATTTCAACAATTTATTTTAGACTAGCCGACTTTGGTGATCAGTTGGTTCACTGAAATTAATGCTCGCTTAAAGTTTCGATATTTTATGTAACTTTGTCTCTAAATAACTTTTTCAGTAAAATATTTTTTAGCTACACATTTTGATAATCATACTATTATAGAAACCCTACGCTGTTCTCTTCATTGTATCATGTATCTCTCTAATTTTCTATCAATTTTAGTAAAAATTTGAATTTTACATTAAAATAGAAGTGACTAAAAATCAGTTAAAGCAAAAACTTCCTTGCAGAAACCAAGTATGTTTTCTTTAAATATGAGTACAAAAAACAATATTGTTCAATTCTGATGTCTTACGTGCACTAAGAAATATTTTTTATATTTTATGATTGATTTTTTTTATGTTTATGCAATATCAAAAAGTATAAATTCAATGAAAATTTCTTTGGTTCATTACAAAGTTTAAAGAATAAAAATGATGCAAACAATTTTATTTTGTTTGGTTTCAGTCAATAAATGTGCCGCTAGAAAAATATGAAGTCTAAATTTTTCAGAAATACTTAAGAACCTTTCCTTGGCTTTATTTTTCCAGAAAGTATTATGTTTCATATTTATTTGTTTTATTTCTTACAGACAAATGCAAAAAAAGTTACTCTTTTCTTGGGTTATTTTGTAGTGAGAATTAATTTAAGAACCTAAATAAAAGCAAATTTTTCCTACGCACGATTTCACTAAGATGTAATATAACAGAGAACCAATACCAGATGGGATGCTCAAATAATGGAAGATTACTGTTGATATTTACTACACGGCTGTGCAAATAGAGTTCATTCAAGAACATCAATACAAAAGGAACTTTTAAAGTAGAACAAAATAACTGTTCCTTTTATTATTATTCTTACTTCTAATTTTTAATTAAGACATTACAAAAATTGCGGGAATGACGCAATATTTTCTTCTTAATCAATTAAATTGTCTCACATAATTTATTAATTAAAGTTTTTTTTAATTAACGCTCAGACTTAAGCCTAATATAACGTATTAATTTGAAAAACACTATCGTCAGATATAGTAAAAAAAAAATGAAGGGTAAAAATTAAAATTTTTTGTTTTCATCACATAAAATACAAATAAAAGTTTTTTTTAAAATCCCCGGAACCAAAATGAATGTAGGTTTTTGTTAAACTTGCAGTGTTTCTCGTTTTCCGTAAATATCCATTCCCATATTTTTATTCAACTACATTTTCTTATTTCATGAAAATTCCTCAATTCATCACATCAATTTACTTGTTTCAGAAATTCCTCAATTGATGGATAAAATCTTGGAACCAATTTTTGTTTGACTTCCTGGTGTCATTTAGAGACAAGAGATTTTTTAAATTTTTTCCACTAATGTATTCTTGATGAAAATGCACTTTCTTATCTTTTCTAGTATTATTATCAATTAAGTGATTAATATAACAATTTTGATTCCATACGATTGGAAATAAAGTGAATTTGAAAAAAAAATTGATTTGTGAGTGTGTGTGAATTTGCGAAAATTGATTTGGGATTTTAACATTCATAATAAAGAACCTTTGAGTAGCTTTATTATTATATCGAATAATTTGGTTCAATGCTTATACAAATGCATTCATATTTGCAATAAGCATAACCATGTTTAAATTAATTAGGCTGTTAGAGTTCAAAATTAAAAATCATTTTAAGAGGTGTTTTTACAGATAATGATTAAAATAACGTGCATTTCAAATATTAACTGCTTCACATAGGTTCTGCTTATATAGGTTCTGCATATTTGTTGATATTTTGAGCCCCATATCAATTAAATGAATGTTATTCAATATATTATGAACTAGACTTCTTTCACGATCAACTGGCTAGCCCAGTTTAATGCTGCTTAAAATTTCAATAAAATATTTTATGAAACAATTATTTAATTTTATCAATCTTAAATAGTTTTCTGTGTTAAAAAATATTTTTAAATTTTAAATTTCAATAGATATATAATTTATACTATTTTAGATTCCTTAAATTTTTTATTCATCGTGAAATTGTGCGAGTGTGTGTGTGTGTGTGTGTGTGTGTGTGCGCGCGCGTACGTGCTTACTTTCTATCTATATCATTATTCAACCAGTTATATGAAAGGGGGGGAAACAGCAATATTTGAAATGGACTCCTTTCATTATTGCTTCATTCTAAATCCTAAGCCTTAATGTTACGTGCAACTAAATCATAAAAAATTTTATTAAAGCATGCTAAAAATCTACCCAGCGCGGAAAAATAAGCCGAATTTTCATATCTTGATCATCATCATTTAAAAAAAACTATAATAAAATATTAGTAGCAAGGATTATATTGGAATTTCACTTAGAAAATAGAATATCCAAAATATATGTTACAAAATAGAATATACAACATATATATTAACAAATATATGTTGTAAAACAGGCTTAAAAAATCTTTTTAAAATTACTGAAAATAGAAAAAACAAATCACAAACGAAAAATTTGATATTATCGAAAGATAATTTTTGAACTTTTAGATAATGTAAAATCATTTTTGTGCTGTAATTTTTTAGGAAGCTATCGAAGAGACATGCCAAAATTTCGTTTAATTTTTAATTAAAGAACATTTTTAAAGTAAAATCGTTCCAAGGTTAATATTTGCAAAATTTTTATTTGAATGGAAAGGAATCAATTCATTCTTTTGATGTAAATTATTTCTAAAACGGAATTTATGCACAAAAAAAAATTCTGTATTTTATAAAGCAACTTTTGACTGTGGAGAGCGAATTTCTAAACTTTAATCAGTTATGCTCCAAACAAGAGGTCATAAGGTAATAAGCTTGAAACTGGATTTGATAATGTTTATCTGGACATTCAATGATTTTACAATTAGTAGGAGCCTACACAAGGAATCAAAGAAATTATAATATATGTGGGTGTGATGGATTTTAATGCATCATTCTACTTGGATTAGCTTAATTGTTCTATTTCTTGATTAACAAATATGATTATGATGATTTTTACAAATGAGAATTCAATGATGAAGAAGGAATTTATATTACATGAAGATAGACATCTAGACAAATGGTCTTTCCCACCTACGCGTGGCACATAGGGATTTGTAGATGAATTCTTTTATGCAAGAATTCCAGTTTTGGCTTTTACAGAGGATCATATCTTTTCGAGCTCCGGTCCAACTCTTCTCGGCTGACGTCCCTCTCTACTCTGAACTCTGCCAGCTAGCTATCATCGGAAGAATGAAAAGCGCCCTCTTGTGGAGTTAATTCACCACATATAGAACTGATATTCACTATAATGGAATGACTAAATCTTTGAATAAAAGTCTAATTTTTGAAAAAGAAGAATGCTTCAGAAAATAATTTCAAATAATTAAATCAAATTATATTTTTTTTCAAAAGAACTTTTTCCCCAAAATAATTAAAGTATATTTTATATCTTTATCTACATGAAATACATAAGCAGAAAATATTTTTGTCGCTAGGAAATTCGACTCCGTATGAGATATAGATAAAAAATTAGAAAAATGCATAGTGCAATGAATGGAACTGTCCAAGGTTTCTGAAATAATACAAGTTTCATAACTAACAAAAATTGATATTTAAAATTGTTTTGCTAAAGAAGCCATTGAGACCAAGATACACAAAATGCTTAATAGAAATTTTTAGCAACTATTAATTTCAATGAAACAAAAGGTCACTACAGGCGGCCAGTAAAAATAGGTAAAAATATTCATTTTCACAAAGTCAACGGAATGAAAAAATATTATTTAAAAATAAATCACTAACATATTGATAAAAGTTTAAAATGTCAAATCAAATTATTAAAAGAGGTTCCATTATCTAGGGCCTCAAAATGCATAAATCCGCCAATGGTTATTTTTAAATATCACACGCTCTACATAAATTATATAAAAAAAATTAAGATATTTGAAAGAAATCTTGTTCATTAAATTCCAGAAAGAAAAGCTTAGAAGAGGGAAACTTCCTGGAAGAAGATATCTCGATACTTTCCACACCACTTTCGTCCAGCTGTGGAATGTTCTTTGAATGTTGAATGCTGACGTAAACGCTTTCATCGGGGAAAAAATACCTGGGTTAGAAATAAAAAGTACTTAACGCACCTATCTGAATTATTAAATGGGCACGTTTCAGTAATAGCTTCAGTTTCTCTCGAGCGTGGAACAGCTGGTGAAAGATATTCCTTTTGCTTCAATGGCCATCTATCCTTTCTATGGAAGGGAGGATTTCAAGTGCTGTTTTCGCGATGCTGAAAATTTAATGCTCAGTTCCTACGCTGAACTCACGGGCGAAAGAAAATATAACGCTTTCAGAGGTATAACAGTTTGCAGACTGTCTTCATGCGAGACCTAAGTGTTTCAAGGGAAAATGTTATAATAAAGAAAAGTGGGGGATGGTTTCGTTTTTTCACATTTATGGTAGAAGGAATTGAGATTTCGAGCCTTTTCAACCTGGGTGCTTAGGGTTTTTCAATTTTCTCTGCATTGTTTTTGTACTGAAGTGAGGAAATATATTATTATCTGTTGCTATTTCTTGCAATTTTAAATCTCTGATCATCGATTTCTATCAAAAGTGATATTATTTTCGTTTTCTGTATAGCGCTCTCTTCTCTCTCTCTCTTATGAAATAATCATTTTCATTTGTGCCATTTATTTAGTGCTAAGAAGATTCAAATTGATAAATAAAACTAAAAAATCTAATAAATAATAGATTATAAAGAAATTAATAAATTATACTATCCATTTCTTTTATTTTAATTCTACAACTGGTTACTTAAGTATATGCAGCTCAGAATTTCTAATGTATTGAATTCCTCTGAAAATTATTTCATAATTGTGTTTTTAACAAGCAATTAAAAAACAGTTTATGAATTTTTGTACATTAAATCCAAGAAAATTATTAATGAATTTGATTATACAACTTGTCGCTTTTATCAGAAAACAAGTCGTTGTAACACTAATTTTCAAATGAATGGGGCCTCCTTTTTTATTTGACCATAAATGACTTGGGATTTGGGATACTTTGCCATTTTTGTGACATGGAATATTTGCCACTTTAATGATATTTACATATGTGCAAAATGTATAATTAGCATTTTCTCACATACCTTTTTTTAATTCGTTTTCATCCACTAAAAAAGTAATTTGTCAGTTTATTCACTGATGTTTTACTATCACAGATTTCATAAAGTCTTTGTGGGAAGAATCTTACACCTTTTCATATACAATATCCTTGGAAGTTATCATTATACAGATTTGATTGTGCATTAGTTATTATTGTACAAATATGATGGTTATTTCATCATAATATGAAGGGCCCTTTTGAAGAACTTGACTCAAATGCATCACTTGCAATACAGAACTCGAGGAAAATTCAACAAAGAAAACTATTTATAATGGCATCTTCTCTTCAGTATGTGCTTAATTGTTTCACAGCTAATCAATCCACTCCCAAATCCATTGTAGAAGTTAAATACAAAATTTTAAAATAAATACCAAGTTTTGTAAAATAAAAGATACACTATTTTCATCCTGTAAAAAAAAAAAAAAAAAAAAAAAAGGTTATTGAATTTAAACTTAAAGTTTATTTTTACTAATTAAAATATGATGAGCAATTATTTACTTTCTATATGGATACTTCGTCCCAAATATTCATTTGGAAAGGGCATAGAATTGCCATATTGATCAATTCAACCAACCAATGTAGAACAGCAACTTTAAAAAACTATTTATTTTCACATTATTAACATTTGAATGCTTATTTAATAAAAATAATTATGATCTTATTTTAAAAAGAAATGAAAATTCAGTTATAGCATGTATCTATATTCAATAAAATACAGATATAAAAAAAAGTGTGAAGGAATAGGAGAATTTTATAGTAAAAAATATTAAATACAAAAACATCACTTCTTCCATGTTTAGTTTAATCATCATCCCAATTA
>JAPMOR010120626.1:0-13964 GCA_026543865.1 Argiope aurantia | reverse complement strand
GAGTCTGAGTTACTTCACACTAGAGATAGATGCTGCACTCATGGTGAATTAAGATTATATATTTACAAGGAAGTTCAAGTAACATCTACAGGCTGATATATTTGAAATAATAAAAACAGTAATGTTTATTTTATCATTAATTGGCAGCAAAGTATTTAATCAATTTTTTATGAAATTATGATTTTTAGTTCATATTAAATTTCAGCACTAATTGAAAAGACACTGAATTTCACTTATAACATATTTAAATAAAATTTAAGAATTTTCACTCCTTAACCTCTTTTTTTATAATCAGCAAGAAATTCTTGCACAAAAGTAAATCGATAAATTTTCAATCCAAAAAGTCTGTTTTCAACAAATTTTATATGTTTTTATTAGAATTTTTAATCAACTGCAAAACTATTAAAATTAAAATTGCGAGTGAATTTGAAATTTTATTTTTTTGTTAAATTAATTTCACCGAACATAAACAGATATTTTATTTTCAAATTAATTCCATTCATTAGTATTCAAAAAACCTTTCAGCTTAATATATGTTGTTTAAATCCCTGAAAGAAATCTCTTTAAGATTGTAAACTCTTTTCTTATATCATATTTCAAAATAGCTGAAATTTCAAAGTACCTACTTGAGATATTACATTTCATTTCATTTCAGGATGCAATGAATTTAATGAAATAAAAAAAATCTCATAAATAAACTAATATATATTAAAATAATATTATATATATATATATATATATATACTAACACTGTGCCAACAAATTCTTTTCTAAACTATGAATTTAGAAATTTTATCATGGGCTTTCTTTCATATTTTCAGTTTTACTATTCAGTATGCAGCACCATATAGTCATGGCTTTTAAAAAGAAATATTGATATTGGACAATCTCATTAAATCAAGAATAAAAATTGTAAAAAGAACTCCATGCCTGCTTCTTTAAAAAATGTCTCTCATACACACATACATCTATACATATGATCTCTTGACAAAACACAAATATTTCAAGTATACTACAATATTTATTAATAAAACATTATAGTACACATGAAACAAAACAAACTACTTTTTCTACTTGAATCAATTTTTAGAATGAATAATATATTAGTTCCATAAATCCATATGATGACTTATTTTTATTTATTCTTTATTATAGACTGACATTACTCTTTAAATATCAAGAAACTACATATTGCAACTTATTAAATCAAACATTAGGCATTAAATCTTTTGAAAATATGAAATTAAAAGATTCTACATACTACCAAATAAAATAATTTTAAAAAAGAAATTATAAGCTTTATTTTGATTCATTTTGAACAAATAAATTAGAGGAAAAAAGAGAAAAATTAATATGCATAAAAATAGCATTTTTAAAGAAGAATCTTTTTAACACAGATACTGATAAGACTGAAACAAAAAATATTATAGTAAATAAATAAATTCATATTGCGTAAAACATCTTTTTGTTTTTCCATTCATCAGCTCAGGACAAATAAGAAAATAAGATGCACTCAACATCTAAAAAGAATTTATATATATTTAGAGACACTTAAAAAAATAAGAGGTAATCAACAAACCAAAATAAAAATTCATTAAAAATTACAACAATTGTATAAAATATAAACATTTATTTCAATTATTGAATACTAAATGTTGCTCTTACAGTGAGCGAGTGAGTGATTTATGATTTCCAGAAGCCTTTATCCAGTGAAGCAGATTCTTGCCAACTGCATAGTTTATTAATGCTTCAAAATAGAATTCTAGAATAAAATTGAGTTCATTTAAAAATTGGTAAAATTGTATGTTTATTGCAATATTCACGCAAATAAACATTAATTTAATATCACAAGTAGAACTGATCTGATTGTAACAGCATATAAAAATAGTAAACTATTAATATATATCTATTCCAATAACTTCATTTTAGACACACTCAGATACTGAGCAACCCTAAATAAAAAACAACTTTTGTGCTATAAATTTTTTGGGAATAGTTCCAAAATGTTTAGAGAAAAAAACATTATTTTTATCTTTAAATAGTAATGAATTGTAAAAACTATAGAAAAATTAAGATAAATATTTTTAAAAACTAATCTAAATTGCATTAATTTTTTTAATTAGATAATTATTTCAATCATTTAAAAGATGTAGAAAATCTAAAATTAAAAAATCATAAGGAAAATGTCCCATTAAATATTTCTTATTCAGATCATTAATTATAATTTCTAAATAGTACTTATGCAATGATTTCAATGATTAAAGAGACAGATATTTTAGTTTTCACGGTAAATTAAAAATGAATAAAGAAACAAGTCAATGTGCTGAGCAGAACAATAAGTTTCAATAGGAAATAAAAATGTTCAAAAACAAATCAACTTTAAAGTTCAAAAGGAATTACTCCTCTAAACAGTAATAAATGTTAAATTTTAATACAACATAACTATGAAATTTTAGAAAAAGACTATTTGTATTTATTACAAAGAAAAACCTACTCAGCAGAAAGGTGAGATACATGCAAATATCTCCATATAAAGTGCACAGAAGACAAAGAATAAATTAATTGAAAATTTAAAAATAAGTAATGCTTTTACATTTTAATTAATGGAAGCCTTTTCAAGTTATCATACGTGCAAAAGTAATTATTTTTTATTTCTTTTTACTACTTACTTTAAAACAAAATAACTATGAATATTAATTTTTATCTATTAAAAGATTCAAAGAATTAAATAAATCATTTTTAATACTTTGCTTTAAAGACTGATTTCCTTTTTTCTAAAAGCACCAAAATTACCATAAAAAACTAACATGATTTTTGGCTCAAATGAAGATCGTATTTTAATATCTGTCACAACATGTTGAGAAAAGGTCAGAATTAATCATGCAAAACAGATTCAACAAAAAGAAAAGAAATCTATAAGAAGACCAAACAAAGCATTTGTAAATAATCAAATTTTAGATAAAGCTATTTCGCAAGCTAAAAATAATCTACCAAACAGTCTAAATAAATAAGAAGTAATTATTCAAAAGCTAAAAAAATAAAATAATCTACAAGTTTACAAGAGTTTACAAACACACAAAAAAAAAAAAAAGAAAGAAAGAAAACAGTTATATGTTTCTATAGTAACAGATGACATATCAAATCAATTTCCAGGACTAAGAATTTTATATTTTGACAATAGATTCAAAAGCTATTTCAATTAACAATTGGAGAAATATAAAAACTTTTCATTGAAGAATATCCATGACACAAAATTGGATTTTGGATATTTGAAACCCCAAACATTTATGCTTAAAAAATAAAACATTTCATTAGATTCCCCACGTAATGAGTTGCCATACATCCCAAACATGTGAAGTTTTTGACTATCCATGAGAGGCAAAGCAAAGTGACAATAGATTCTCAAGAAGAGTTCCCTCACTTGTTCTCGAGGGAAGGGGCAAAAAAACAAATAGCAAAAGCTCAAGCAGAGAATAAATCAAATGGGAGGAAAGATCTCCAAGGTTCTCAGAATTGACTCCTGCCGTTTTCTTACATTAGGCGAGTCTACAAAAAGGAAAATTGTTTCTAGCAAGATATTCTTTAAGTTGCTTAATTGAATATTGATCAGATGAAATCAAATCGTTTGATCGAATTTATAACTTGACAATTAGTTGCAAACTTAATCATCCATTTATCCTTGACTTTTTTTTTTTTGTATAGTATCTATTTTGGAATATTATTTCCAGGGTTTGGGTAAGTACCCCAAAAAATATTAACTTATATTTATCCCACCACATTAATAAAAATATAAACTCATTTTTCTACTAAACTGAACTTTTTACAGATGAATATATCAATAGATAAAATTATTTATTATATATTCGAAGATAAATATTTTTCTTTTAAAAATCATAGTCTCAATATTTATAAAGATTTGAAGTATGTTTTTACCATTGAAGCAAAAAGAAAAACACAATTCTACAATAAAAATAAAATATCTACCATACATCCAACCTTTTTGGGGCAGATGTATGCAAATAAACACCAACAGTATATATTGGAAGATTTTCTCCCATAAGCTTAATATGCATTATATTTTGTAAGAATGTACATAATTTGTAAAAAGTACTCATTATATAGGAATAGAACAATTTTTATATATATAACAATAGATATTGCATTTTCAATCATGATTAAAAAAATTAAAATACATCATATTTAATAGTTAAAAATTGTCAAATAGTATATTTTATTAAGATCGAAAGTATTTAAAACCAGGTTTTAATGCAAATTATAAAAACATATAAAAAATAAGTATTTACAATTAATATTTTAAAGTGCTTCATAAAAATTTTTACAATTAATCCTTAAAAGCCATATAAAAAATCTCAAAATGTAGGTCAATATGAAGACTGATATTGCACATTTTATATATTTAGATGGTGTCTCGTTTATCTTGCTTCTAGCAAACTATACATCTTCTAAGATTTTAATCTCCATTTTAACAAAAATAACATTTTGTTACCGCCATCAAAAAAGTCCACAGATCGACTATTCACAAATTTACATACCCACACACCACCACAAAAAGATAACGAATTTTGTAACCATGACTGCACAAATGAAATAGGGAGGAATAAAATTTTTACAAGAATAACATGCTATTCCAAATGCAAGTATAAATTATAAAAGCAACTTCAAAATGAGCATGAGTTTCCCACTATATTAGCAAACTTGTGTTTACATTTGTAAAAATGGTTTGATAAACACTTTTATGCTTCATAGACACCTGCATCATCTCAATCTGACCTTAGGGAGAAAAACAAATGCAAGAGAATAATCTTTTCATAAAAACATACATTAATAATATCAGATAGGATTTTTTTTCCTTTTTTTTTCCAAAAAACTTAACACAAAAATGTAGCATTCATCCCTGAGAAGAATTATCACAAATGCACATATGAAACATTTGTCCCAAAGAGGTTAACATATGATGATATAAGAAACACCATGGCAATAACCTTTGTTAAATACAACATATATTTTCTAAATGCATCACTAAGTAAAAAAATCCTTCTGAATTCTAAACATTTAACTACATAGAAAGTTCATAGTACTTTGACACATTTTCAGGAAATATTAAGACTGGCATCCACTGCATGAAAGATAGTTAAACACAAGTTTCAAGATGAAAAAAAAAAAAAAAAAAAAAAAAACAATCGACAATTTTTCTGAGTAATATAAGCAGTTTGTATTCTTGGAAGTAACAATCATAAAATCAAACAATGTATACAATAAAGCAAATTAAAATATAATCACATGCAAATAAAAGGTAGGAATTAGATTACATATAACAGAAGGGAAAGAATAGAAATGCTATGGTACTAGATTTTTACAATGATTCAAATTCAGTAACTGATCCTAATAAGATGAATGGGAAAGATGAGGGGGTGGGGGAGAAAGAAAAATATCCAAGTAGCACAAAAGATTGAGATAAAATCCTCAAATAATTATATATTTGGTAATGAATTATATAATACAGTTTTTAAATAAAAAAGCTAGAATAAAAAGTGGTTTTCAATTAAATAATCTGTATTATTCTTTCAAATCAGTAATTACTAAAATACACAATGACATAAAATGATATTTAAAGAACTTACTTAATCATATTAATTTATAATTGGAGATAGTCATGGAAATGGATTGTATAGGAAAGTTTTCATAGCATAAAAATCAATCCTATAAATCCATCACCAGAAGTAAATCTCATTTATCACTTCCAAAACCAGAGCAAACCTATAAAATTGACCACTGATCTACAATTGAAGATTATATTTAAGACAATATATGAATATGAAAAAATATTTATAGTTCAAATATGCAATTTTTCAAAATGCATTAAAACATAATGAAACTTCTACACCATCTTTGGAACACAAAAACATGTTAAGACTTTTGTTTAAATGTATAAAAAAAATCAGTCATTTGTTTTAATACAATTTTAAATCCAACACAGCTGTTCCATGTATATCATGTTTACTATACACGAAAGAATATACCAGGGTGGATAATGAGTAATCAATACATTAATTAAGCACTTAGTAAGCTCCTTATTCAAAACAAATGAAGCACCTTTTTATATTCATTCATATGTAATCCTGTACGTTTTCCAAGATATGTTTTCTGTTTTATAATAATACCTTGCTTTTATTGAAAACCTTTAAATAAATTAAAATGTGTATGTTTTAAATTTTAATATTTCTGTAACCCTGCAGAAACACATCCATTGCAAGACTAATGACGTTCTTTTGGTTTGATAAAAACATAAAAATGAAAAGAATTATCATTATTAAAAAATAAAGCAATTTTTATAAGATTAAAAATAAAAAACCCCGATAACTTTTTCAACATTTCTTAAAATTAACACATAACCAGTTAATTTAGATAAATAATATTTTTGAAAATGTTGACATTGAGGTAGAAGCATAATATGGTCAAAGAAGTGTGGTTTTTACATATATAGCAACAAATAAAATCAACATGGCTCAGATAAAAAGCATACATTTTCTCCAGTGATAACTCACCATATTTAACAGTATAGAATATTTTATTTGTAGCATTTAAAGTTAAAGGCTAAAGCATTCTACGATGGCTACCATTATAAGAAAACTGACACAGAATTGATAACAAAACAATGCCATATTATACCTGAATTTTTTCAATCAAACCTTTTTAATAGAAAAGAATAGCAGTTTTTTTGAAATGATAAGATAAAAAAATTAAATTATCATTTGTTATTTCTGAAGTTTAGTAAACTTCTTCACTTTAAAAATTTAATAAAAACCTGCTTTTTAACTTTTATGCAAAAATAGAATTTTCTCATTTTAGCTTTATCAAAGATTACAGAAAAACATGATATGCTTTATGAAAAAATGAAATTAATTTAGCAGTTTCTAGTTTTCATTAAAAAAAATCATGAGGTATAAAAGATACCAGCTCTGAAGTTAAAAGCAAAATGAAAATTTAAAAAAAACCATTTGAAGTAGTTTAAAAAAATATTTTTTGAAGTTAATACGAGACAAATCACATTGCCACAAAATTTAACACTCAGTCAAGTGAAGAATCTTATTCAGTGAACTTTAAGTTAAAACATATCTAAATTGTAGTTGAAATTTTAACGAGTTCTCTCCTCTGCTTCTATATTAATTTGATTTTTTTTTTTTAAGATTGCCACTACAGAAGTTATCAGCTTCTATATTAATTTGATTTCTTTTTAAAGATTGTCACTACAGAAGTTATTAGCTTCTATATTAATGTGATATTTTTTTTAAGATTGTCACTACAGAAGTTATTAATCTATAAATAATTATTAATCTATTAATTATAAATTATTAATCTATAAAAACCATGATTGGCTGAATACTAACAAAATAATTGAAGATTCATAAGAAAAGATTCATTTAAAGAAAAGAAAAAGCAAACATTAATGATATTTTGAATAAGTTAAGATTCAAATTAAATGAAAATTAATGTTTCCAATAAGAAACAAATGGTCAAGAAAAATACAGGATTAGAAAGCATTATTTATGTTTTAATTGATACAATTATAGAAAAAAGCAAGAAAAAATTAAAATATATTTAAATTATCATTTTTAAAATATTCGTTTCATATTTTTTCACTAATTTATGAAATATTCATCATTCATATTGGTTTTAGTATTCAATGTAAAAAAAAACATATGTAGAGTACTCTAATGTTTAACAGATGTCCAATGTATTCAATAGAATTCAAATCACAATGACAAATAGGTGCTTCTTATTTGTTGGAGATTTGGGTGCAAACATTGATTTGGGATTAATAGTTATGCAGTTAACAATTATGAAGAATTATCTTTGTTTCAAACCATTCAAGCATTGCTCTTTAAGTTGAACATTTTACAGAAATACAATCCATTTGTACAGATAATCACATTAAGATATTGCAAATAATTCATTTATCCTTGATGAAGCTTTCATTCAAACCATTCAAGCACTGCTCTTTAAGTTGAGCATTTTACAGAAATATAATCCATTTGTACACATAATCACATTAAGAGATTACAAATAATTCATGTATCCTTGATGAAGCTTTCTAAACAAACTCCGTTTCAACTGTTGAATTTGGTTGTACGACAATAAGATGTAGTTTAGGACAAATGCCTTTAATAAAATCTTTCATAGAACATTTATCACACATTAAAATTTCGGTTTATACAAAAGTTGTTTCTCTGTAAATTTTTCTTTATTGCTCTCAAATATTTACACAATATCTCTTGCTTTTTGATCAAATCAATCGATACATTTCATCTAATGAAAATTCAATGAAAGTAGAAATCTTTTTTCCCCATACAAAGTTAATTTTTGTTTAACATTAAAAATAATTTTCTGATAGAAGTAACGCATTTCTCTTGCATGAAAAAGTCCTGGAGAATTTGTATTATGACATATTTGTCAAAATTATCAATGCTACAGGGTTGCTTTTTAGGAGTAGATTGGAAAATCGTGAGACAAATGTCCTATCTACTCTGAAACAAATTTACCACACATTCATTTACTATTTTTTTAGCAATCAACCCAGAAATCCCTGTCATTCATCAGTATTCTTAATACATTCCATAATAGTATTTTAAAGAATTTCCATTTTTCTTCCCTTCTACAACAAAATTGTGCACATGCTTAAAAATGCAAAATTTTCAAATTTTAAATGTAGGTATTTTATAAGGAAGAATTTATAATGTGATTAGAATAAATGGCCCAATTTCTTTGACAACTTAAAACAAAGAAATAATTTAAAAAAGAACAAGACTTATAATTCTATCACAAACATTGACCAAAGAGCAAAACGAGATTTTTAACTATTCTAACTGTGCTAAATGTAATAAGATCCTACTTTTCAACCCCAAAATATAACAAAATACCACACAGACTGCAACTGCCTTTTCTGGAGATTAGGATTTATAATCATTGTGTTAGATTAGCAGAATATTTCAGAAAAAACTATGAGTTGAAATAGGGAAGAAAATACAATGAATGAATGAGGGCAGTCCCTCCTGCAAATGCTACTTGCACATAACTTTACAAATCTTAATTTCTCAAATCACATTTAATTTCACTTCAACATTTAGAACAAAAACTACAGATTCTTAAAAACTGGTATCAAATGGATCTTTCAGGTAATCGAGACTCCTTAGTTTCCAAGATAAGTCCTGATACCCTAGACCATCTAATTATGAAGCCTAAACCATCATAGAACAACCCAGCTAAGTGTTTCGAGGAGTTGGTAGGGAATTATTGTGTGACTTCTACTTTTAGATTGAGTAGGCCCGAGCCGCAAGCAGTGCAATAGCGGCAGGACCTGCGCTCCAGTTGCAATGAATTGCGAAGCTGGAACAAGTTCCAAAAATTAGTTTAATATCGAAGGCACCCAATGGGCGCCGTATCAGATATTAAGCTGATAAGAACAGATACTACACTTTGATCTTAGCCAAAAGGCCGAGAAGCGATAACTGGCAATTTTCTAAGAAAATTATTTAAACAAAGAAATTCAAGATCATTAACTTGAAACATTTGCTGGACCCAAAATGGACTTCAGAAGTAGGCAAATAATTTTACACTTAACTCTATACTTAGATTTTAATAAATTTCTTTACAATTATATATACAAGATTATAACTGAAATAAAATTCAATTTTAAAAAAATGTTTTCATAAAAAAATTGTATAAAATAATTAGCAAAACAATTTTCTTAATAGACATAATATTTTTAAAACATTTAATATAAAAAAAAATAAAGATAACTTCCTAATTATTTCCAGTATTTTAAAATTTAAGATGGAAATAATCCAAAAATAGTAATATTTTGATTTCAGAATATGGCTAATAAATGGCATTTGACCAGTTTAAATTTACTTCAGTTTAGAAATGTATTGATTAAACAAACACATGAAAAGCAAAAAAGAATGCAGCAACCATCTGAAATTTAACAGAATTTAAAATAGGACATGAGATATTAACAAGTTAAACAAATTGAATCGTCTCAAATTATTAATCACTGCACCTAAATACTCACTGAATAAGACGGGATTGCATTGAGTAAATAAGTTCTGCATGGACAAATAGTCTAATAATGAAACAGAAAACTCAGAATATCAATTAAAGAAAATGGTATAAATGAACTAAATTTAATAACTCGTCATACTCAGTAACCAGATTTAAAAAATTTTATTGATATTTCACGAGTTTCTAATTTTGCCAACAATCTATAACATAATTTTGAAACTTCAATCAATTAATCAAAACAGAACTTATAAAAGTGGAATAAATCAAATTCAACAAACTATTCAACAATGAAATAATTCAAATCAAATTCAATAGATATAAACGTACTGTAATAATCACAAAATGGTACAGAATAAAAATACTAACTGTAGCATTTCCTCTGCAAGAGAAATGTATGCAAAATATTAAAAAACTTATTGAATTATTTAAATACAAAACAAGTACAAAAAAAACTATAAATCCATTTAATTAACCCCTCGAACTGCAATTTATTTTCAGTCTGCACTGATCAGGCAGACAAATTTTCTTGGTTTTAAAAGAAGGAATTGATATAGAAACTTCTATTTTGTTTTTACAATAAAATGCAACAACCCTCAGTAACATCTGACAGTGCAGCTCATTACTGTCAGTTAGCACACAAAAACTTGTGATGAAGTGAACTCGTCATTTCAGCTCAGGAGATAAAAATTAAAATTTAATTTAAAATAAAAAGTATGATAATATTTACAATCTCCCCCCAATACAATTATTTAACCATCTGTAAAAAGAAAATTGTACTAAGTTAAAGCATTATCATTATAAGAAGATTACTATTGTGTGGTAAAAAAGGGGCTTCAGGTTTTCAAAAAACAGGCGATACTATAGAGACACTTTCTGCACGCATAACAAAATTTAATGAGTAGTTTTTGTAATTTTAAAATCCAGATTACATACAAATAAGTGTTGAAAATTCTTGATTTTTTATACCTGACATTTCATTTTATTGCTCAAATACATAAAAAATCAACAAAAATATTTAAAAATCAAAATACTGTAACATATAGTAAGAACTTTCAATGAAATAATACTTTGGCAATGTATTTTATTTCTACATGCTTTTATAAACTTTCAGGTACGCAAAAGCACATTATGAATTATTTTCTAACCTCATACATGTACTGAAAGATGCAAAACAGGGTGACTATAGAAACTGAAAAAACTACCTAACCTAAAACATTTCCCTACTTATAGCAACTAATTATATTAGTTTCATGGCTTTCCCTCTACTCAGAAACACTATAAATGCACATGATTAAAAATAGTGAGTTATTTAATATAAAAAGATATTTCCATGAAATTTCCTTTTTTCTTTTTTCAATTCAGTGAACATCCTCTTAAAACAGCAATTGCATTTCTGACATGAAAAAAACACATTGCTTCTAAAATTACATAAGATTTCTAGAAAACATTCAACATTTGTAACAAGTTAGATTATTTTAACGGTCAAGTTTAATATGATCTTTGCTCAAAATTTTATTGTTCACTAATCAATTGGTGCTTTTTGCATAAATACCATAATTGCATGTTGTAGCATAAATATAAAAACTGTATGATTATATACAACAAATTATATAGGTTTTAGCAAAGATTTGAAATAAAGTAATTGCCAACTAATGCTTTCAAGCATTTCACTTTAACAAAACATAAGAAATTACTTTCACTAATCAAAAACTTATAAAATAAATAACAGTATTCCAATTTCATTTTTATTACAAACAATATTAGATGTTAAATATTAATATAAAGATAGTTCAACTAACAAATGCTTACCTATTACAATTAAAATGCAAACAATTCACAAATAATAAATATTTTCAAAATTGAAATATTAATTATTACAGTAGTAATAAAAACTATTTTTAACAAATAAGTAAATTAAAGTTTTAAAACTTTATTTTAATAAAATTTTGAGACTTGTAATTTCTTCCTCAACTTTTTTTAAGCTGACTCAAGAAATGTATACATATTTTTTTTAGCTGATATCCTTTTTTTTTTCTTGCCAAATTTTTTACATAACTCCTTCATTTTCTTTTCTTTATAGTCATTGTGGCACTTATTTCACACATAAATTCCTCACTTTAAAATCAATTATTCTTACATTTTAAAATTACACATGCCTGTGATATTGGAAGTTTTTGAAAATCACGATATCAATTCCCTTTACATCAAATTATAAAGTACTTTCTAGAAGAAAATCACCAAAATATTATTTTAATTTGTTTTTATTAAGGCAACTTTCATAAAATAGATGACTGACCAAGATGAGCAAATATTAAATATAACTATATGAAAGTTTGAAATAAATTTTAAACTCAGCAAAAAAAAAAAAAAAAGTTTCTATTTAAGTAATTTTTCATTGAAATTTCTTTGACATTTTTTTTTTTTTTACCTTCAATCTCAGAATTATCTCAAATTAACATCCAACAGTATTTGGTGAGCATTCTTGTCCCACTTTCCTTGAAATTTAAACTCCATATCTTTGATGCCCTGGTGGAAAGTTTCACCCGCTCTTTGCTTACCGCTACTGAATTGTTGAGAGAAGTCTGCATGCAAGTAAAGGAAATGTAATTTGACATTCATAGAGCAATGTAAAGCTTTAAATTTGTCTAGCTTTTTCATAACAACTGCTTTATGGTCAGGATCCTTGTAATAACCCAGATATTTACAAACATCTTTGAAGGCAACACAAGCTTTTTTTCCCTCCCTTATTGACATGCTAGTCTCAAATTCTTTATAATTCCTGAGCTTGTGTACATCTGGTCCGACAAAGATTTCCTCCTTCAACTTGGCTTTGGATAAACCTGGAAAATTTTTGTATAGGTATTTGAAACAATCACCAAATTTTGGAATATTCTTGACATCTGTTTCGTTACACCAAATTTTATATGCAAAAGGTGTTTTTTTTTTTTTTGTTGTTGTTTTTTTTGTAAGTGGTTCTGAATATTCTTGATGCCTGGATCAAGATTTTGTCTGTTTGGGCCATTTTTTTTTTACCCAATGTTAAGGTTTATCATGGCTGTCACACTCACAACTGAAACCTGGGAACTTTGAATACCCATCTCATTGACCAAGAAGCTTGGAGATAATTATTAAATAAATCACCACAAATGATCCAATTGTAGTCGGCATATATTTTTGTTGAGGACGAGAGAGGTTTTCATAGCGTCTTTTAAATACACCTAGTGTCCAATTGGTACAGATGTATACTGGCTTCCGTGAGGGACAGCTTTAAAGCTCCTTTTCAATGAATCTATAAACAACCTATATTCATCATTATTGCATGTGGCATTAAATTTGCTCTTCAATCCGGGAACATCAGAGCAATACATCAGTACTTAATTTCCTTTTTCTTACTTAAATTCCTTTTTTAGGTTCCTGTATCATTAAAAAGATTCCTTTGGCCAGAAGTATTATAGAGAAGTATTCTTTAAGTTTCAACACAATAGAATGTTGATCAGACAGGTAGGGAAGAAACTTAATGCCAAAAATTTTATGTTAAATGTTTATTAAAGTTCAAGTAAAATTGAATTTTTCAAGAAAACGTGACACAATAGAAATTTTTTTTTATTGCAGCATCAAAAAATACATTAAATATAAATTCCTAAAAAAAATTTCATTGCAGGCATGTATTATTTATTCTACTATTTCTTTGAATGCTATCAAACAATTCATTTTGCAAAGAAAGTTTTTTTTTCTTACATATTCAATTATAACAATCTTTACTGATGGAAAATCCTCTTTCTCAACAATACTGTTGATGGGAGAAAGTATCATTATCATTTTTAATAAAGTTATGGCATCATGGCAAGCTGAGAATAGGTTGAGATAAAAATTATTTGCAATCT
>JAPMOR010120620.1:197291-214227 GCA_026543865.1 Argiope aurantia | reverse complement strand
GTACAATAGTTAGGAAAAATTAACTCTTACCGTGGAGTTAGCATTTTTACTGAATCTATTGTGTCATCCTTGGCGAATTATTTGGCGATTAATCACTGCATGTAGTTAATAGTATTCGAAAATACTATTTGTGCTTTAGACACGTTTTTCTCCATTGATTGAAACATAGATCTGACACAAAACTGCACTTGTAGTCGCAAAATCTGATATCAAATTTGATATATTTGAGTCATTGCGTTTTTAAATGGTTTACAGGTTTTTGAAATGACAGACCGACAGACAGTCAACCAGGAGTCAGATTTAGTTAAAAATTTGGCAGGTGTCTACACTATGGATTTCAAGTCTATGTACCGTATTTTATCTATCTAGCTCTCTTCGGTTTGCAATTATCATGTTAACTTATATTCGAACAGCCAGACGGACAGACTTCCTCAGAAGAGATTTTACTCAAAATTTGATAGGATTATTCAAATTTAGTTTAAAGACTGCATACCAAATTTCAACCGTCTTGGTCAAAACGTTTTTATCTTTGTCACTGACAGATGGACATTTTCTAACTAAATTTCGAGCTAAAATGTGGAGATTCGTCAAAATCTCGAGTTCGAATTTTTTTAACGATTACTACTCTTTCTCTGCACTATGTATAGCAGGAAGTAAAAAATAAGAGGAGATAAACTGCCAAGTCTCTGAGGTTCTGATTGAATGAAATAAAAGCAGTTCCAATAAAAAATGATTAAGAAATGTCCTTAACTTAAAGATAATTCACTTGAATGTTTTAAAGAGAATTAAAATTAGTAAAAAATGCAACTAATGAACATTGCAATGATAAGTTATTGGAGCATATAAAATAAATAATGGGTTTTTTTTATAATCATATCCTGTTTTTTGTTTGTTTGTTCATTTCTCTTTCAGACATTTTTTTTTATTCCTTTCACCTTATTTTAAAATCCATACAGTTGCATTTATTATGGCTAAAATTTGTTGTTTCTCTACAATGCTCTGGAAAGTTATATTTTTACTCCTAAGATGTCCAACATATATTTATATGTTATTCAGTTTTTTTCCCTTTTTCCTAATAGAATTTAATGCTCCCATTTTTATTTCATAGGAATTTTGTATAGTGAGATTTTACGAAAAAAAAAATTAATTTCTTATTTTAAGTAAAATTTTATCTTTTTCCTAACAATAGTCGGGAATACTATCTGATTAAAAAGTGTTTCTATAATATTTTAATAGTCTTTTAACTTTCTATGATGCATGTATTATTTTAATTATTATCCTAATTTTTAGCGGAATTTTAAATAAAACAGTCATAACTATACAATTTTTAGTATAGGAAAAATTCTTTTTAATTTGTGTAATTATTCTTTTAAATTATATCCTCTAAAAACAATATAATTTCAGTTATAGGAAAAACTCATTTAAATTTATTTGGTGAATTTTCATTGGCTCAATGACATGTTTATCTTGTTGAAGCAATCTAACCAAGTAAAAAAAAAATCATTTAGAATAGTAATTATACCTTTATTTATTTCATTTTTAATTTTTAGTAATTATACTTTTTTTATTGAAGAAAACACTTTAATGATGTTAAATGAAAAAAGTTGTATGTAGAATCCTTTTTATTTCTTTTTTTGTGTCTTTAGCATTTTATTGCATTCAAGAAAATTATTTTTGAAATCTTTTTTGGCAGTTTCCTCATTTTATTATTACCATCTCTAAATTGCTATGTAATGATAATATCTATCTCATTAGCATATTTTCTGCATATTCTAGTTTTAGTTCAGAAGTATGATTTAATATTTATATCACTTTCATGAAACAGAATAGAGCAAATTAATTTATATACTGTTGATATACTACTAACCAATTCAAAATTAAATTTAAAAATGTAATATATTCCTGATGTTTTAAATTCTAATCTCTATAAAAAATTGTTCTTATTAATACATATCCAGCATATATTGATATAAATGATCTTATATATTACAATTTTTGCCAAGATTTCAAAACTAGAAGAAAAAAATTAGTCCATTTTTTTTTTTACTTAGTTAATAAATAAAAACATAACTCAAGTTATTTATAAATAAAAACAGAAAATAACGTTAATTCCGATTGTTTTTTTAAAAAAGCAGACGATTTTGCTGATTCAAAGAATCTGAAAAAAATCTCCTAACGATTTTTTTATTTATCAGTGAAGTATCAGAAAAGAAAAGTAATGAGAAATCACGATATGCACGAAATAAAATTAATTGTTTTTATTCAGAATTTCCACTAGAATCATAAAAGGTAACATTAATTTCCAAGATTTCTGTCGAAATTCAATTCTGTTTTGTAAATTATTAGAATTTCTTAAAGCTTCTAGCAAAGCTTTAAAAAAATTTCAGACATGCTGAGAAATAATTTCAAATTATCTAAATGCTGAATTTCCTCAACATGGAATTACAATTGTCTTTTTTTTTCAATTTATGTTCTCCGACTTTCAAGAAAGATTTAGGTTACATAAATTAAGCGAAATATGTTTTTAATGTTTCTTCTGCTGGATTAATATTTCACGTTAAATTACATTTTGCTTAACATTATTTCTACTGAAAATCGAATCTTTTTCTCGTAAAATTCGACGACGGAAATTTAATCAAAATTTTACGTTTAGAGTTGATTAAAAATATTTCTAAACTTATATCTCAAGCTCACCTAGGCTTACAAATTTCAGATTTTGGATTAAATTTTAGTCAAAGCATGTTGAATAGTTACAAAAGCTTAAAGTTTGTTTCTTGGAGTCTAGACAAAATTGGTTTCCGTAGAAATTGTAAAGAAGTATTTTTCTGAATAAATATTTGAATGATGAAATCCTTCTACATCAATGAATATTTTTGGGCTTTTTCAGATGGACGATTTGTGCTCAAAATGGAACATTTTAGCAACATATATATTCTAAAATTGTAATTTTACGTGTTGTCTAATACACGTCATTCTTATTAAAACCTAGTCTCCTTTGTTGACTAGCTGGCTCGCCCACGATGTCAAAATTTTTAATTTCATTTAAATCTTTTTAGATATAACTTCATATTTACGATTCCCTCAAATTGTTAGATTATTACAGCCATGTTATTTTAATTGCTTTACTTAGGTTCTACCCATTGTGTACATCGATCCTTTCAGTAAAGACCGGTTCCATGATATCATAGAGTTAATATAAACATAAATGTGAAGTACATCCATCTTATACATTTTAGGGTATTGTAATTGCCTTTTTACTTTCTCGTATACGTAGTATAAAGAAAGAATAGTAATAGGGAGAAAATTCGAACTCGAGATTTTGACGAATCATCACATTTTAACCCCCTTCCTGTATTCGTAAAATACATTTTAAGGAAAGTGTGTCTATCTGGCAGTGATAAAGATTAAGTCAAAAACGCTTTGCGCAAGACGGATGAAATTTGGTAAGCAATCTCTACGCCACATTTGCAGGTTTTATCAAATTTTGAATAAAACCTGTTTAAAGTTTGTCAGTCCGTCTGTTTGAATATAAGTTAACGCAATAACTACAAAACGAAGACAGCTAGGTACATAAGATTTGGTACACAGATTTAACATCTAAAGTGCAGACAACTATCAAATTTTGTGCCAAATCCAACAAAGGGTTAATTGTCTGTCGATATGTGCTTTCAGAAACATGTAAACACAATAAATCAAAAACGAACTGACTTAAATATATAAAATTTGGTATGGAATTTTGTGAGTACAAGAGCCGTTTTGTGGCAAATTTTTATTCCAATCGTTTGAGAAAAACATATCTAAGGCACAAAGGCAATTTCGTAGGCAATTTTGTAAGGAAATTTCGTAGATGTAGCTCAAACGGTGTATCTAGCCTATAGAGCATCAACATACACAAATACACATTCATCTTTATTATTATTAAAAATGATTTTTCAGAAGTACGTATATAAGTTCTACGTGAAATCATCAAAGGGAAAAGCTATTCTTTTGCACTTATTTTGATTCCACAAATTAAAATCATTAATGAGATTACCAATCTGCATGAATGTTTTATGTTCGTCTCTAGTTGTAAATTATATTAACATAAATTCAGTTTGCTTTTCTATATTATCAAGATGTAATTGTAACTGACCAAGACAGTATCTAATTTTCATAAAAAAGGCTTTCCCACAAAAGTTCTTATTATAAAATTTTACAGCACGTAATATTTGCATTATCATCTAAATTATTTGTTTTGAATATATAGCGATGCAATTCATAATTTGTGATTCTGTGATTATACCGATATGAATACAATGGTTATTGTAACATGCAGGATGCCGGCTTTAATAATGGGACCATAACTAATCTTCAAAACGTCTGATATCGGCATATACTTCAGTTGAAAAAAAATTATCTAAATGACACGAAAATTATATTTTATATTGTTTGTGCCCATTAATGTAGTTGTGCTAATATTACAAGATATAAATTTATATGAAATAAAAATATATCAGTTTTTATTTACATATTATTATATCATTCTACTCACCATCCATGTTTCTATACAATGTTATTTAAGAAGAGACTTGTTGTTTATTTATATTCTAATAATAAAGTGAAAGGAAGGGAACATATAGGAAACTGACTAATTGTAATAGATAAGATGTTAATATTAGTCTAATATTTTATATTTCACAACTGAACAACTATTTTTTATATGCTTATTTATTTGCCAACTTTGAAAATAATCTTTTAAATGACTTGCTTGCCGTCCTTTCTCTGTCTAGAGATAGCTTTAGGCAGGTACTTGGAATATTTATTCTATATTCTGCTACTGAGTGGAATCTTTGATAATCTGCACATTCCTTATAAAAGAAAAATATCAATTTTGATATGTTTATCTGCGAACATAAGATGTAGTAGGAGAGAGACTTCGCACGACTATTGACTTCTCTTGAACGTTAGCTAATTTCCATTGACTACCTGTTTGAGCTGAACTCAACTGTCGTCTCACTTTATTACTCTATACTGATCACTCAATACTGACAATACATGCATAATCATATATTTTGCATTTTACTTTGAATTAAAATATTGCATGTCTTTTTTTTCGCAATTGCATGTATCTATTTTTGCCTTGCATATCATCTAATGTCTATTCCATACGCTGTATTGTGACATCTTCTTTTTCTATTCTCTAAAAGCACAATGGATCCCAATATTAAACTAGTGCGAAAAGTCTGATTGTTTCACGAAATCTTGAACAGACTCTACGGGAATGCTAGAACTTTTAGAAAGTTTCACAAGTTCGTGAAATCAACTATCCTTCATAATTCACTTTATCGTTTTTTCACCCCTAATCATCGCTACCACTTGCTACCTCCCAACTATAATTCATCAAGAAAAGAAAATTCACAAAATACTGTAGACTCAAGAGATCGAGAGTAAAATATCGCACACCTTTCTGAAAAATTGAAAATCCAAACCTGATCCCAACCGCTGCAGATTAAGAACATTGATCGCATTTGGATCAACAAAAGACGGAGGGACCCTGAGTTCAATTTCCTCCAGGCCATCCTTCACTCGGAAGTACTTTCTGTTACAAATCCCCCCACCCTCTCTTCCCCTGCCTGAGAAATGCGTCTTGTCACGGGAGCATTTCACAGGTCTTTTTTTTTTCCCCGCTAGGTCCCAGTCGCTATCCAGTGTCTGACTGAATGCCGTCGGCTAAACTTTCTGGAACACACGGGAAAGAACTTTTACCCGCCATATTAAGATTGATTCCTTTTTTCTTGGAGTTGTTCTCCAAGCGTTTTGTGTCCTCTCCAAGAGCTGTCCGGAACGCTTGGGCCATTGGGGAGCTGATGATAAAGTGGGGGGTTTTCCTGGGGTGGTTTGTATGGATGGTTCTTATTTGGGGGATTATGAAGCGATATAAATAACGTTGGTTTGCTTCACTTTTTTTTAAGGGACTGAGGGTTGCCATTTTTTGGTGAAATGGAAAAGGAAATATTGTGGCTTTTTGGTACGTTCAGCATGGAAGTATTTGTCATGGTTTTTTTTCTGCCTATTCGAATTGCTTTTGAAAAATATAGAATAAGTTATGACAATCTTCGATTTAAACGTTTTAAAATGGGCTTTCGAAATTTTTATACAGGCGCAATAATTTCAATAAAAGAATAAAAGATGATAAAATAAATACAAAGATGGAATAAATGGAAGAAAAATGATAAAATAAGTAAAAGTGCGCATATATCATGAAAAGTTAAATAAATTCTAATACACTGTACAACAGACTTCTAAAAACGCAATTATTATACATCTCTGTCTTTATCTGTATTACTAATAAAAATGAATGTTTATATGTGTGCGCTTGTGTGTTTCTCTTCACTTTAGAAGACATAAGGTTTAATCTAGTTTCCAAATCTAGCTCACAATTGCCATATTAAGGTGCGTGAAGATAAGAACCTCAGAGTAATGTTTTAAAATTTGAATAAAAAAATTCAGTTAATTGAAAATTTCGCAAAATTTTGGCTGGGTTTTTTTTTTCATTATAATTTCAGAAATATTACAACAAAAAAAGGATTTTTACATCGTCTTGCAATTCAAAAAAATATCTTTTTCAATAATGCCAAATTTTTGTCACGTATTTTTTCTAATTTTAATCAATTATTAACGATATATTAAAAATATTTTTGACCATATATTTTTTATTGTTGAGATAAAGCTGAGATAGCTTTATTGTTACTTTCAATTTTTCACTCTGGCTTTGTTTTTCATTGTTGATGGTTCAAGATATAGAAATTAGATTTATTTTTCCTTTTTAAGTAGGTTTCAATATATTCCATACTTTCAATGATATTTTTTGAATTTTTTTTATACTTGCAATCAAGGCTTGGTTTCAGAATCAAAGAAAAGTTAAAGATTGTGAAAGGACATCAATTTTTAAACATTCTTTTCTTTTCTGCGATATAATTGAATGTGTAAAGATATAGACATAAAATTAGTTACATGCATAATGCAAACCATAAACCAGAATTTTAAACAGATATGTATGTTTTTTGGCCCAAGATCACATATAAAACTTTATATTATTTTAATTTTTTTCATAGTTTTGAATTATTAGTTGCCATCACAGGTAAATGGATATATTTCCATGATTTAATTTTTCAGATTCAGTGGTACTTAAACATTGAGATTCGAAAATAATTCAAACTTATTAATTATTACAGTATTTTTCATTTTTTGTGCTTTATATATATAAAAAAACAACCTAGCAATATAATTTTTCTGCGAATATATTTTGTATTGTTGAATTTGGAGATGGCTCATCATTTCAGCCGAAATCAGAGTTTTTCGTGTAGTTAACTGTAAACTAGCAAAAGAAAAAAAGAACTTTTCGGTTCTGATGTTTGGACGTTACTCGTCGAGTAGATATTTCGATGTAAAAAGAAAACTGATTGAAGTTTTATCTCCTTGACTTTTTCGCGTAGTTTTAAAACGTGACCTTCTATGTGATTACTCTGCAATACAGTAAAATCAATCGAGAAGAATACATTTTGGAATATTTCTTTTTCTTTCACAATTTTGTGTCATCCGCCCGTAAATTTCAGTGTAAAGGAAACCGTCCAGTGGGTCTACTATGAAAAGCCTATTGTAGAAATTTGTAACGACTAACGAGGTTTCATTTCACAAGAAGATAAGAAGTACAAATAACAAAACACAGTAGAAATACACACAAGGATAGCATTTGCAGAAATGTATAGTACAGACTCAAGCATCAAATCGTTATTAAACCACAACAACAGCAGGATAACTTTCAGAGTGCAGATAGACAGTTCTCACTGCGATCAATTCTTCAAAGGAAGAATTCACTCTCTCTTTATATAATCGTACGGGGCATAGAACTTCCCTTGATTTTGACTTCTGATAGACGAATTATCATAATTCTTGTATTTTTCGAAAACCTTCATTTTTGTCTTAAAATGTCCCAAATTTTCGGTAAATGGTTGCCATGTTTGTCGTCAAGACTGGGAGTCACTGACCTGGGATCTATTTAGCATCTTTTTAAAATATTTAAAACTAACTGGATGTTCAAAAGTCAGCTATGGTTTTATCGCTTTTTGAATATGAATCGTTTTATGTTTAATTTGGTACTATTGATAAAACCAATCGTGAATACATTTTGGAATATTCCTTTTTTATCAATTTGTTCACAGTTTGGTATAAAACTGTAATTATGGTCATATATTTCATTTATTTATTTTTCTTCTTCTTTCTAACTTTTGCAAAAAAAAAAAAAAAAAAGTAAATTTAACCAACTGAGTTACCGTGTACTGAAACAAACAGACATGTCGACCGACAGCAAGCTCTTTGACGAAATAGTTCGAAATCTTGACACAGATATAAAATTAATTTAAATTTTTCTGATTTGCAATAATACTTTTAACTGTAATATTTAAAAATCGAATTAAATTAATTGTTTCGCCAAATATTTTAATCACTATTTCTTTTTTTAAAAATTTTTCATAGCAATGAAAGTAAAGTTTACTATGATATAGCAATCATAGCGAACAATTATATACATTTACTCCATTATATTCATTTACCCAAAGTTTGATGCTGTATATTTAAAAAAACCGCTCTGTAATGTTGTCATTGAATAAATGCATTTTTTAGTTTATTTGATAAAGTTTGTTTAGTGAAATAAATTTTAGCACCGATTTCGAGTTGATTATATTTTTATAAAGCAATATTTAACATAAATTTTGTTTGGTTCGTATTTGAATCATTCTACTTGTATTTTTTCCCAAATTTGATCCTTCCTATAATTTTGTTTCGCGAGACGCTAAATACCCTTTTTCTCTCAATTTAAAATATTTTTAATTCATGGTTATGCTCCTTGTTTCATATATAAATAAATTTTTAACTGACTTTTTTTATTAACATTATTTGTCTTCATTTCATTTTAACCTCTGAATTCCGCATTGCACATGTTTTTCTTTATCCCATGGAATTTCACTCATCACAAGTCAAAACTCTTCCCTGAATGCAGCTGAAGACCTCGGCCGGTGGCCAATATACTTCAGTAAACCTCTTAAACGACAACGATTTTCATTCCACATTTATCATTAGATAATTCTTTTCTTTAAAACATTTTTAAAAAAAGGGAAATGAAAATCGTTTATTCGGCATAAAACATATTACAATTGGGAAAATTCTAGCAATTATTCTTTCTAAAAAAAATGATTTCTAAATATTTTTCTGCATGCTGTTCTAAGATATTTACCTTTCTTTCGGAATTATTTTGCGTTTATTTTTCAAAGCATCATACTCTTTCATCTAGTGTATGCGTATAATGACATAGTAATTTTGCAGCTTTTCTAAAAATTTATTGAAGCAAATTTGGCCATCCATATACAAACATTCAATTAAAAACAGTTTATATTTTAATACTTTATTTCAAAATTATACTTAATAAGGTAATTTATTTTCGCATAAACTACAGTTCCCATTATATTCATATTTTTAGTCTTAATGAAATTTAAAACTACGATACATTTCATTTTCGTTTTAATATTTTAATAGGCAGAGAAATCAAACCAGCAGAAAAACTGGTCACCAAAAATGGCTATTCTATTAGTGGAATAATATCAATATAATAGATAATGTCGATGTGTTTGTCTTCTATAGTAAAGTGAAATTGGGTTTTTTTTTTTTTTTTGCTTGTTTTGGCAGTATAAAGAATCTATCAATGCAAGATATTCCTCTTAGTATGGTTATAAAATCTTTACACCAAATTTCATCCATCTAGAGACCAAACACCAAATCCATTTCATTCAATTTCATCCATACAAATTTCATCCATCATCCAAATTTCATCACGAATTCATTGGCTCTTCTATATAATCTATCGGACAGCATTTGTCTATTATTGACGAATGCTGTCTGACATTTCTCATGGATCTCTTCTGTCACCATTTCCTTGGTGAAATGTACTGGCAGACAGAAGTTATTCCAAAAATGGTGTTTATGGCCTCAGATATGTCTAAAAATCAAAAATTCATTAAAATGTCAAGATAAAAAATTTTTATCGTTAATTCTTGGGTTTGCATATTTATAATAGATCATCTATGTAAGAGAACAGTAAAATTCATAATGAAATAAGACAATCTAAAATTTCCTGCAACCGATTTTATTTTATCAAATGGAATTTTAATTAATTTTTACAATTTTAATCAATTTTAGTTTATTATTTGCTTCCAAACAACAATATGACTTTATTCAACCCACGCTAACTATTCTTCTAATACAGATTCAAAATTACTTGTTCAGTCTAGAAGGAAAATTTAAATGAATCTTTTGTAAAGTTTCCTTATCTGACAATCAGATTAATTAAAACTTCTTTAGAGAACAACCAAATCGTTTTGCATTACAATCAACTCACCTAAAATCTTATTAACACCGTTCCATTTATCTAACGTTGTTTTTCAACGCCATCTATTATATCTTGCGTCAACAATTAAACTGGAAAAACGAAACTATTCTTCAAAAAATAATTAAAATTTCAGATTTTCTTCTATTTTTTATTTTTTATCTAAATGATAAAAAAAACTTTGAATGGAAAACTTGTTTAAAAAAGGGCCTTTCTTCTTAGAACAGAGAATAATTTAAATTATTTATTTTTTATTATTATTATTTTAACGTTAAGAACAAATCTCAAGCAATTACAATTTTGTCTGATAATGGCGAGAAAAAGAATAAAAACTTCGTTGAAACGAGAGAAAAAATACCATACCTGAAAATGATTAAGTCGCTTTTTTTATTCCTTTTCTTTTTTAGATTTTTAGTCTGTTTGACTTTGCAAATAAATAAAATAAAAAAAAATAATAAGGTGGAAATTGACTTTTTGTTTTGTTTGTTTTCTCGGAATAGGAGGAATTATTCTGCTGTTATGTTTCGTTTTGATTTAACCAGTCTACAAAAAACACCTGTCTCCATTTTTTCTCCGTCACTGAGAAAAAAAATCTTTTCTCCCTCTGGGGTCGGAATTCCAATTGTTTTGTAAGCAGTTGAAAAAAAAAATTGGCGCATAGCAAAAAATAAAATAAATAAATGCTCATTAAACTAGGCTTTGTGTCTAACTTTAACAAGACAAAGAGTCTCGGGTTTTTCTTCCTCTTATTATGACTTTGTAGTATGTACTTATAAAATGGCATCTAGGGGTTTGTTTTTTTTCATACTTATAAAACTGTTTGAATTTGACATAAGATTGGACTAGCTCTCTTATAATGCATTAACAAGCTATTTTGTTTCCGTGGGGTTTTTTTATTATTATTTATGTTTGTAAAGAAAAACTGAAAAATATCCTAATTTTTATTTTATAAGGAAATATTTGGAAGCTTTCTTACATCTTTAAGCTCCCATATTATCTGCAAATGGCGATGAGCTGGATTCAATATGGTTGATTAAAAATTGTGTAAAACGTTCCATAAAGCAGGTCTGTCTTAGACATACCGAATTTGGAAGATAGTATCTTTTTAGGTAGTGAATGATTATTAAAACGGTTTGTTCAATACCTTAACTAGATTTTTTAATTAAAAATGTATCAAAATTTTTATTTTGATTATCTGGAAATGGCGGTGTGATTAATTCAACATACTTGATTAAAAATTGTATAAAAAGTTCCACACGGCAGAAAAGATTTTTAGTTAAATTTTTATTAGAATGTTTTTTTTAGATTTTTTAAATTAAAGATATATCAAAATTTTTATGTGGACTGTCTGGAGATGACGATATGATTGATTCAACATGATTGATCAAAAATTGTGTAAAACATTCCATAGGGCAGAAGGTCTATCTTAAAGATACTAAATCTGGAAGACAGTAACTTTCGCGGTAGTAAAGGATTATTAAAAAAAGATTATTCAACATCTTAACAAGATTTTTTAATTAAAATGTATCCAAATTTTGATTTTATTAACTTTGGAGCATACTACTGCTAAGATATTATTTTCCCACAATTTCAAAATACTGAAAAAAAGGTAGAATTACATTGATATCGATCTTTATGATGAATAATCTTTTCTCAAATTTTAATAAATTTTTTAAGTTGTGTTTAAATATATTTTATAATAATACTGTTAAGGAAATTTTTCCAATAATCCGCTGGAAATATGCAAGATCAAAAATGCAGTAGGCTCAATAACAAATAACTGTTTATTCAACACAAATACACAGCAAAACACACACACACACACAGCCGAAACATATATACATATACAAGAACAGCAATTACAGTAACTACACATGTAGATTTTTTTCTCATTTTCTGTGAATCGTATTTCCTATGAAAAACAAATAGCAGAAATTAAATATCAACTATCCAAAGGATTTTATTTATCTGTTATAGTTTTGAAATTTAGCGAACACAGTTGCGTTTTGATTAGGCAGAAAATTTCTTAAAAAATGGCTTTACCAATCAGATGAAATTTTTTTCTATTTACATTTGAAAAATGCTCTGACATGTAATGGAATTTTACAGTTTAGGATGATTTAATATTCAAAACGAAAAAAAAGTGATGCTTTTATTTAATTTCATAAATTCTTATTTGTCTAAGTTTTTTTCAGGAGACATTTTATATTTAACATTTTACATTGTTTATTTTATTATTAAATTCACTTTAAAGCAATAAATATCAATTTTTTACCCATTTAATTACTCTCTGAAATCGTGAATCAGTTCGAAAATGGTTTTTAGTTAGTAAATCAATCCGCTAATCAAGTAACATTTCCTTAAAATTAAAGAATAGAATTGCGAAACAATAAACAATTCCAATTTTATCACCCATTTCAACCACCATTATACGAAGTTTCCACAAAAATTAAAAGTCTACTTCATTTTTAAAAGATAGTTTAACATTAAAATAATTAAATCAATATATCATCCATTTAAGTCAAATCGCTATATTTAAATTTAAATAAAAAATGCATTACATTAACCGCCGCGCTTTTAAAGTATCATTTGCAGTATTCTGATTTTTGTTTTTGTTTATTTTACTCTCAAAACTGTCAGGAAGGTATCTGTAAAACCTTCTATCCAGGGCAGAGAGGTTTATTTCAGAAAAGCAAACTTTGCACCTGACACTCCGCGAGAGTTATTTGAAATCTTGGCAAACAACCAAAAGGGTTTGGGAATATTATTTCGAAAGGTCTAGGTTCAGGTTTCCAACTTCCAACTCTGCATTGTTATCACCCTGGATAAAAAGTTTCGAAAGGCATATAGAGAAACTTGTTTGGGACACAGACACATATATATAGCTTATTTCGATATTATTGTCCCGATTTTCAAATGCGTCTTCTAATTTAAGTCAGAATAAACTTTATAAGCTAAAACTTTAGACTTTTTAATGATTCATGGAAAAAAATTTAATGACTACTTATTGCTTTTAATAATTTAATGTAAAAAATTCGATATCGTAGTGGAAAACGCTAATTTTTGCAGTTTTGAGATAATTTATTTTCATTAAAAATATTTACATTGATTTATTTCGTAAATTCAATGGGATTTAATGCAAAATTAAAAACTTAAAGGGAATTCATACTTTTAATAAGAAATATCTCAATAGGACAGAATTTTTAGGATTAATTCTTTTGGTTTGGTTGCATCAATCATTGCATTCTGTCCATGACAAATTTTACTTTAAGTACGCCTAATCATATTATTAAGAAAAGAGAAAACAAAAATGTTGTTTTATTATTAATATTCAATGAAAGTTATCCTTAATTATCGTAACTTTAATACAGTACACTCCCAAGTATCCGGTTCACAACAATCCGGCTTCCGTACTATCCGGTCTACTTTTCTTTTATCGTAATCAAATGTGGAAGCCAAGGCGTCTGTTAAATCATCTATTAAATACTTTTTCAAAATCTAAATACTGTTGGTTTTGATTCTTATCTTAGGGTTATATATTCATATGCGTATGTAATCATTTGTCAGTGAAAAATAAAATCATTTTGAGCCGATTTTCTTAAGAATCAGTTCTAAAATTTACGTTAATGTTTTATTTATGTTTCCTACATTTCAGTTATAGAACTTATATTAGTTACATAACTTATTACAAATTACAGTTACCTTATTACAAGTTTAAGTTACAGAACTTATGTTAAAACGTGAACAGTTTATATCCTTTAACTTTCTTTTTGTCTAATAAATTCTTGCAACGTGGCGTCAATATATAAACTTATATAAACTACTAGTACAGAGCCTTCTATTTTAACTCAACATGTTACCGGCAACTGCTTCTATGATTCACCGGGCCGTAGTTGCGTTCATATTGAGATAAATGGAGAGTTTAGTATTCAATAAGAAGTGAGAAAATTCGCATTATAATAGTGAGTTTCAATATAAAAACTTTGTCTTCTGGTATCGATAGGCAAAGAAATGAATTCATAGAATTCCCATCTATCCGACTTTTTTGTTATCCGGTCAGTCCTTCCGTTACATTAGACCGCATACACGGAAGGGTACTATTTTGGTAAAATAACATGCCTGTAAAATTTTTTGAAATAATGACATTTGTTTCGATTTCAAAACAACAATGAAAAGCATTGTTGTAAATTGTATTGAAAGTTGATTTTGAAAAAATTATTCAAATTAGAGAAATCTTATCATTTCTGTATCTACGAGGGTAGCGAGAACCAACCACCATAAAGATTCTGATTCTCTTCTTTTTGAAATGCCCCTCCCCACCAGAGTAATAACTACAAGTATAAAAAAATTAGAGGAATGAAGAGAAGAAAATGGTGTCAAATTTATAAAATACTATGAGCTATATGTCTTTCAAATTTGAAGTATAAATTAATTTATTGATGAAATTATGAAGACCAAACTACATGAAATATTTCATTGAAATTTTTACCAATAATTAGTCCCGGGGAGTCAACTGATCGCCAGAGGCGGATAATAATTAAATAATACTTCATTCTAACTTTTTTCTCTGTAGTTTCAAACATTTGTATAAAATGATTTCACATTTTTCATGTTCGTTTTTAAAAATATCTTTTCAAATTTTAAAAAAGCGAGCAATAGCAAATAATTATATATCGATTAGCAAAAGTTGAGAGATTCAAAAAAATCTTTAAAAATGTTTTAATAAAAAGATTTATCCCCGCATTGTTTTCTTTTCAAAGCATTCCTCATTTTTTTTCTCAGTTCCTTTATTATTCAATACCATAATTTCTTAATGATAATCTTATTCAAAAATATAATAACTTACTTTGTAAAGATAACCTTATTTTTAAATCACATTAAGGGATCGTGTTCAGAAAGAAGAAAACTTTTGTTTTCTCGAAACTTGTGTATAAAGTTAAAAGTAAATACTTTTCATCAGTCTGTAATTGACTTGTGACGTTGATTTAGTGATAGCATTCTTGCGTAAAAATGTAGCCAGGGCTTTAGTTTCGACACTTTTTACATAAGGAAAAAGTAAGCCTATCTCATTTGTTATGCTGATTGGCTGATGAATAATTCACGAATCGAGAAAACTCTCCAATCAAAACTTTTCTTTCTATTCAAATAACCCTGAGAGCTACGTTACCGGTAATCACAAAATCTTTAATATCGTCTGCAGAAAATCGGAAATTTTCGTAAAAAGAATTCTTTTCTTCTTTTTTCCTAAACAATAATTTTAAAACCTGCATCCGCCTGTGTGGGGAAATACCTCATAATTGCCGTATTTAAATCCAGCAAACAATGTCCTGAATCGAGTATTTAAAGAATTAAAGTGAAGGGAGGAATTAGAAAAAAAATATATAATAGAAGAATCTTTTATGCATTCACCGTTCACTGTGACTGTATTCGAATCGCTAGCTGAAATACTGCTTTTCGCGTTCCCATGACAACGCATTCAATGAAAGGTTTTCGTTCTCGTAACAAGCAGGAGGGTTTTGGCACGCTGCCAAAGTGATCGCGTGGAGAAGTCAAAAGAAAGTCCTTATATAACGGAAAATCAATGCGTAGGCGGGGGAAATTCATCGTAATATTTGATAGCATTATTCGTAAACTGTTTTTGCAGCGCTGATGGGTGTGGAGAGGCCGTCAAAGGGGGAATGAAATCCCAAATGTTGCGCATTCTTTTTTGAATGAAAAGTAAAACAAAAGAAAAGTTGTTTACGCATAGTATGGAATAGCATATCAAATGCTCGTAAATTTAAAACTTGTTTTTTCATTTTATTTCTCATTTATATGATAATGAAATTAATTTCGTTTATGAAGAAGACGGAATAGCTCTTTTGAATTGAAAAGTTAATGGAAAGTTATTTGTTGATACATTCATTATAAGTGCTATTCTACCTGTTTATATTTGCAATTTTAAAATTTGGTATTCAAATTCTTAACTTCTTTCATTTTTGTTTCTTCAAACTGCTTCCATTTTAGTATAATAATTAGTTTGTATATTTTATTGATTTGAAATTTTGTGGACTAAATTGCCATTAAAATTATTGCCAAGTTTTATCTGATTTCCATATTTTAATCTATTTCTCAAAAATTGTATCATAAATGTAAATCTTATGCCTAATATTAATAGGTACATTTATAAAATATTATTGATTTTTTTAAGTGAGAAGTTTGGATCTGCTATAATATTTGGAGAGTTAAATTATGCTAACAATTTTAACTCATAAATTCGCTTGACTCAAACAAAAAGTAAAAAATTTTTCTCAATAATCGCATATAGTTTCATGAAACGATATTATTGTCTTGCATATAAATAACAGTTAGGCATATAAATAGCCATTCATTTCAAAATAATTTTATTTTTTTATTTTCAGAAATATAGCAAATGGTGATTAAAAACAATTTGATGTTGAAAGGTAGTTAGAATTTTAATTTAACTCAAAATTTATCAGAGTCTACAATATAGATCAATTATCAGAGTCTACAATATAG
>JAPMOR010120620.1:58943-197281 GCA_026543865.1 Argiope aurantia | reverse complement strand
TTATCAGAGTCTACAATATAGATCAATTATCAGAGTCTACAATATAGATCAATTATCAGAGTCTACAATATAGAACACCTGTACAGATAGACTTTCACTGAACAGATTTTAATAAAACTTTGTTAAAAATCTGCAAAATTGGTGTAAAGACCATAAACAAAATTTAGTCCGTCTAACTAAAATAGTTTTTGAGTTATATTTGTCGCAGATAGACAGACAGACGGAAATTTTCTTAAAATGTGTTTTTCGAACTGATTGACCTCTAAAACGTGGAGATTCGTTAAAATCTTTGGTTCGAATTGTTTTCGAATTAGCCCTAGTAAAAAAAGGCACCAGGGTTAATCCGTTCTTGGATAACAGATTTATCTTCATGTCAGTTATAAGTATATGATTAAACATCACTTAGTCGAATTATTTTGTAACTTTGAAGGTTAAATTGCATCTTTATTGAAAATTACACGAGAAAGAAAGAAGAGAGTATTTCTCATTCTTAAAGAAATAATTTTAAATAAATAATGATTTTATTTCTATTTAGTAACTTTAATTATAAATTTAATTTCAAATTAACTATGCTCAGGCCTCTCCCCACACACATACATGATTAAAGAAATATTTCCATTTTTAAGATATGGTTGAAAAGTTCTTTATGGTATAGCCTTTATGGTGTGGTAAAAATAGGAATTCAGAAAGTAGAAAAAAGAATGTGTGTAAAGGAATTTAAAATTTTTCTGGCTTTGCTGAATGGGAAAATAAGAGCAACGCAACAAAGAAATCAAAGTGAAACTCGAAGTTAAGCTAGAATGATTAAAAAATAATTGTTTTTAAAACGCCTAAAATTGAAATTATTACACACACACACATTAAAATACAATAGAAAAACTTTTTAATAAAAAAGTTTTTATAAGTGCATTTTAAAATGCACTTATAAAATGTTTTTATAAATGCACTTATAAATGTGCAATATAAAATGTTTTTACTTTACTCTAATTATTTTATGCTTTTTGTTTTCTATTTTTAATTAATTTAATTTATTATTATAAATATAATGGAATCTTGGAATCTCTCTATATATAAAGAGTGTCCGAAAATTATCGCAAGATTTGAATTTGTCACCATTCAAACATTAAAGCGTTAGCAGCCCTATTTTTAAAAAACCTTTTGATAACTGATAGTTCAGGCTTAGTAAAAATGGAGCCTCACAGGACAGAACAATGTGTTTTCGTTATTGAACAATATTTCAAAAATAATGAAAGTCTGGCGGCCGCAGTTCGAAGATTTGAGAATCGGCCTCCTAGATCGTCAGATTTAACACTTTTTGGATTTCTTTTTAGAGTTTATTTAAAATCAAAGGTTTATGTCAATAAGGTCACAAGTAGGCGTGCATTGAAGGAGGAAAATTCAAAGCTGCATCAACGAATTCAGCCACATTCATGCAAAATGATCAAGGAAAATTTTTACAAAAGAGTGTGCATGTGCCAGCAAAGCCATGGAGGCCGTTTTCCCTTTGTTATTCCATACATAACCCTATACTGTATACTTTACGACTCAATAAAAATATAACAATTGAAAGGGAAAAAAAACTTTGTTTTTAATTTAGTTCAAATCTTGCGTTAACACGTTGTTCTATCCTGTAAAGCTCCATTTGTACTAACCTAAACTATCAGCTGTCAAATGGCTTATCTTAATAGGGTTGCCAACATTCTACTGTACCAATTCGAATTTTGCGTTAATTTCGGAATACCCTTTTAAGTGTCTCCTCTAATTCACTGTTAGATTGCGATACTCCATGCAAGAATAATTTAATTATATTAATGAGCAATGGATAATTAAATTCTAAAAATGTCAAAATATTAACTTTTTATCGAGATCACGCTACTATGTGCAATTTCGAAATACAACTGATTAGAAAGTGGGCGATTGCACGAACATGAAACAATTAAATTTAAAGATGAGTAAAAGTTATGCAATATTTTTTTTATTTTTTTTTACAAATAGTTTTATTGTAGCCTAAAAATTTTAACCATTGCTTACGTTTTTGAGAATAAATATCAATTTTCCTTTTAACATATTCCTGATGACTAAACACAGCGACTATGCCCTACCATTTCCGCCAATACCAATCCCCATTTTAAGAAAAATTCCTACACATCTATTTCAAAAACAGTATTCAAACCTCGAAATGCATACAATCAATAATTTTCGCTCCATAAGCCATACCCAAAAAATAAGAAAAAAAAACATGCTTTCTTTAAGGTATGAGCATCAAAAACCTATTTGTAACTGAAAAAATTGCTGATCGCCGACAATTTCGAATGAGTTATAGCCGCCATATTTACAAGTCCGGTATTAGACGCGACTAAAAAGAAATATTCGTTTGGTATCAAAAAGTTCAGATTTATATGTGTCCAACATATTACTTCGCCATCCGTATGTTTTTACAGGGTAATTTTTCTTGCTGAATATTGAAGAACATCATTTAATATTTTTTCCAAGGGTTTTCCTGGTTTTCTTTTTTATTATTATTTTGGTTTTTATAGAAGTATAGCAGGCTTTTTAAAGATCTGTTTTTATGTAGACGTCGTTTCTGGAATTGATACTATTTTTAACTTTGAATGCCTTTGAATAAGGCGTAATGAGGCAAGGCACTTTCGATTTTTCGAACTTTTAATATAAACAAACATTTTTTCTTTTTTATTTTCAAGTATAGTTGATGTTTTTTTATTTGAGGATCAGAGCAATTAAATGAATTCATATTTCATCTTGTAAATTTCGTTTATTTACATGAATGAGTTGAAATTATTTTGGTCTTTTCTTAAAGAACTCCATTTACGGTAATTGTTCCTTTTTACGAATAAGATCATTCAAGAAAAGAGTAAAAAAAAATCAAAACAACTTTTTTCTTTCTTTCATTTCTTTTTTTACCACAAAAATTAAAATATTTTCGAACAAACAATCGTAATAAACAGATGTTTTTCAATGTCCAAAATATATTTCAAATTATTTCCTAAACCCATATAATTAATAACTGGCAGAAAATATACTCATATAACCTGAGTTAAGACTTTTTATCAATTTTTTTTTCTATCTCAATATTTTACAGGCCATAAAATATTTTAAGATTCAGATTTTAAAAATTGAAATTTCCCCAAATTTTACTTTACCTTTGGAAGTTAATAATGCCATGTATCCTCTATTGCTACTTTAAGAAAAATAATGGCATTCATTTTCATATATTTTTGTGCTAAATGTCCCCACACATTCTCTATTGAGTTTAAGTAAGGATTAAAGATGGTCAGTCCATGACTTTGATATTTTTCATGTTGAAACACATATTTGTCGAGTTAGACATCGGAATTTGGCGCTCTGTCCTTATTATCAGCAAATATAGCAAACTATCAGCAAATGTAGTTTGGTCCTCCCAACAAATTCTGTAGTGGAATAAAATGGTCCTCTAATATTTGCTGATAGTCCTGGGAATTCATTTTCTAGATTCAAATTGCCAATAACATTTATAAATTAAATTCAAAACCACAACAATTTATTACTGATTTTCCACCTTATTGTCCACTAAAAAACTTCTCGGTTCGCTTCTTATATCATGCCAGTAAAATTTATATCCATTTAGTGCATTGAGATTTCACTTTTTTAAAGGCTTTCACTTTTAAAAAGCTTAAACTATTGTATTAGATCATTTACAAAAGCATTAATTATGCTTTTTGTAGAAAGCCGCCATAAACAAGAAAGCAGTAGGTACTCTGAGTTGAAGTGAAATTTCTTAATCTGAGAGGTAGCGATTCTAAAGCACAAAAAGTTTAACGATGGCGAAATTTTTCAAGGTTCCGATTTCTTCCAGACGCTTTAGCATTTGTAAGCAGAAATAATTTAGATGCCGGCTTAAAATATGCTAAATAATTTTTAATGAATTTACTTTCCTTTATTTTAATTAATGCTACAATTTATTAATTGTAGTATTATCATCCATTATGAGATTCAGAATTTTTCAAACATTTAGAAACCTTTCTGGTGGAAATTAGAATTGCGACAGTTTTTTTTAACTCTATACAAGATGAATCGAGCTCTAAGTTAAAGAAACTCTTTTACTCATTCTTAATATAAAATTTAATCGAATTCAATTTTATGAATTTCCGCATCATATGGAAAAACTTCACTGCGTCTAACGGTGAACTATATCTTGTTTGACGCTATGCATGAAGTAGAAAGTACTAGAAAGAACAATGCATTCCAAGATTAAATGTGCTTTTCTCACTTGAAATTTATCATATACACATGAATTGTCTTAAAAAGTTGTTTTTGAGAAGATAGCAATTAAGTCTCTTAATGCAGAACTCTGCGTGACCTCATGGTCTCATTGCTTCCATTTTACCTTTTCAGGATTAAATAAGGAAAACATCCTTGAAAATTGGACACATGATGAGTTTCGTTAAATTTTATAAAACTTAATTGACTGACGTTTTTCTTTTAATCAGAAATTTTGCAGTAAAATCCTTTCATCTCTCCAAACTCCTGAAACGGAATGTTTTTCCATCAATCGGCCATCATCTATTCGATAATAATAACTTAGCATAATCTGTTATGTTTTTTCAAAATAGTATTTTATAAGTATATGCTCTAGTATTCGAAAATAAAACAAGTTTATATTTTTGGTTTTGCAAAAATGAAAATGAAAAATAAAAATACGTATGCTGACTAATATTTTTGGAAGGGGATCGCCTTTCAATTGCTTGCGTGTCTCCCCCTCAATTCTCCCCTGAAGAATCCCGAGTTTATTTCAACTTAGTTTATTGTCAATTTTTAAAGCCCTTTCCTTCTGAACGCATCCAATATTCTAAAAGTTTTTCCATCTCATTATTTCTGCATGAAGCTCCAAAGAAGTATGGCGACAAATAAGAACTTCCGCTTACCGCCACCAAAATAGAATTTTTCCTCAAAAGCCTGAAAGATAAGGAAGTAAAACTTCTTTTTGCCTTTTTGGAATGAAATTAATTATTACTTCCTCAAAGATATCGCTCTTCTCAAACAGATCTCTCTCTCTCTCTCGCTCTCTTCTAACAAAATGGCGCCATCCTTCAATAGATATACTGCAAAGCACACAGACCACATTATAAAAAAAATTCCACAAGAGCAAAACTCTCCATTCCATTATTCCAAATGGACTGTCAAACCCACTTTTACTCCAACCATTTGAAGAATTCATTTCTCAACCGGAAAAACTCCATGGAGATCGGAGAATATTACTTTGGAACCTTCCAACCCCTTTTGTATAGCCTTCACTCAATGGGGGACAAAGAATGAGGAAACGCGGGAAATTAATTCTCTCTTTTCCCGCTCTCCAACTATGCAAAAAAAAAAGAATATTCGTGACAAAATTCTCACTGGCAGTATAAAAAAAAAGATAAAAAAGTAATAATAATATGTGGAAAAAAAAAAAACCTTTCGCGTCACCTATCCGAACAAAACTTGTTATGACGCGTCCTTATGAGCCCATATTTGTTAGCCCGAACCTGGCAACAGCAAAAAGCGCGGGAAGCGCCATATGTTTTTCGTTATTCTTGAAGAACAAGTGGGTACTTAACTCATTTACAGCTGCCGAGCCAAACAGCTTTTCACTTAGGTGTCATCGGTTCTTTTTTTATTATTATTTTTTTTTCCTTTTTATTATTGTTCGTTTACTATCCTTTCTACCTCCATGTTGTGGCAGGTTTTGATGTTACGCGCTCTGACATTGCTCTCTGCTTGTTCTTAACATCTTGATGGAACAATTATTTTAGAAGGGTAGAAAATTGGATGTCCTTTGTCTTGTATGCATGTGTCAGTGACTGTGCCTTCAGGCTGAATTCTTAAACCAGGATTTAAAAAAGATCGATTACGATGGAAAAGTTTTACACATAGTATCAAATCATTATCTGTAGAGAGTAGTTTTAAAATTGCTATGTAATTGTAGATAAGCTATTTGGAATATATTTTTTTTTATATTATATTCTGATAGTTTTGGAATAGGCGATAGTTTTTTTTTTTTTTTTTCGTATCACATTAAGAACAGATAGAATTTTGCTCTTAAATATCTGATACTTTTTAATAGAAGAAAAAAAACAATAAATAAAATAATATAAACCTGCTAAGGTTCAAAATAATAAAAAGCAATTCATACGAAGATAAATAACAGAGAATTCGAACTTTTTATGTTCTGGATTAACAGGGACAGTTCTGGTTCTCTTTTTTTAAAGTCAGATTTCAAATCATTGTTTGGAATTGTCTCGGTTCTTTTTATTTATAAGAAAACATTTCATTTAAAAAAAGAATATGTTGATTTAATTTTTTAAAAATTCTCCTAAAATTTTATTAAGATCAACATAATATAAACAATGTGAATGAATTAACTTAACCCTTTATTTAACGAATTATTTTATCATCAATTTTTTAGTTTTATTCTTACATCATTAATTAAGTGTTAATGCAGAATAAGCTCATGGAAGAGGGAAAAACACTTTTTAATTTAAATTAATTTATGTTTGACATAAAATGAAAAAAATCTAAAATATATAAACTATTAAAATGCTTCTTTAGAAATTAATTTCATTTGTTACTAAAACCATGAAGTTTTTCGAACTTTTTAAATAGTGTGTTTCAACGTTTGACAATTTCGCCAATTATTTGCAATTCAGTTATTTACAATCTTTTTTGCTGGCGATCAGTTGATTTCAAATAATGTAATGCTGTTCCATCAATTAGCTAAGCGAAACTTTAAATGAAGTACAGTCGTTTAAAATGTTTAATGAAGCAGTTTGAAATATTCGTATTGCGATTTCCTTACATTTGACTGTTGCCATTCGACAATAAGTAATAAGAGCGATTTCTGTGCCATACACGCTAGAGTGTTATAAAGATAGATGTTTAGACTGATTGAATTATCTGTGTTTTCATAAACATTACAATCTCATATCTAATTTTTATTCATGAGATAAAAATTAATTCTGTGCTCATAAGTTTTACATTTTATTTACATTTCTTATGCCGGATTGTAGCAAGGATCAATGACTCGAGAACAGCAATATTTTAAGATTATTAATTTATACTAATTCATTATATTCTGACTTCACGGATCTATTGTTGATTAGTATTAATATTTTCTTTCATTATTTTTGCTTTAATTTTGTGCTTGGCATTACATTTTTTGCGATTAGTGTGTTGTCAGATTTTAGTGATTAATTTTGATTTGTACACTTGTACATGTACTCTGTACACATCACGTACAGAGAAAATTCCAATCCAGAGAGAAAATATAAAGCGAGACAAAACCAAGAGACATTAAATCTTAGATATTGTTAAAATGATAACAACCTGTCTCGATTAACACATCTTTACTTTTTATTAATTTAGAGCAGTTTTATAGTAAATAATAATTTATTTTTAATTATTCTGTACAGTTATTATTACAAAATTAATATTCTGATATAATACTGATACTGATTATAATACTGATTTTTGTAATATTATTAATATTACAAAAGTCAGTTAAGTATTTTTTTCAGACAAAATAAATGATATTCATTGTTATCTAGCTGACTTAATGATAATTATATATTAATCTGAGAAAAGAAAATATCTTTTTGAACAAATATGAATTAAAATCGTTAAACATAACTCCAAAAAATTACTCTAATGAGTTTTTGATAAAAGCAGACGATACATCTGTCACTTCCACATGACTCACTTAAAATTGACAGATTAATTCAAAAGGAATAAAAAAAAATCGTTTGGTACAAATAAAGATACATCTTTTTTGTCTTTCCGCCAGTATATTTTCTTAAAATAACAGATTGGGAACTATTTGCTTCCCTGAAATCCAGCTGGTGTATGAGCTTCGGATAACAGCACTTTTTTCAGCCTGCCTGTTTCGTTGCCTGCTGTTTTCCTTTCTCATCGCAGCGCAGGTGCTCCAGTAGGCATTAGGAAAGGAAGGCAAAAAAAGGCGGAGGGTTCCAGCTGAATTACGAAATAGACAGACTCTGGGAAAAAGAGCAAAAGAGGATTTGTTCAGAAGAAAATATGCAGGATTTGTCACTTAGTTGAGTAGTCCGAAACAATATCGAAATATCTATCTTAAAATATTTTTAATACATTATCTTTGTGTTTTTATTATATGATATAATGATAATAGTCGAGATCTTAGAAATTTGAAAAAAATATTTTGTCCAAATTTTAACTTTTCTAAAAATGACAAGATGTTTTAATTTAACATTCTCCTCTTATTAATTAATATTCTTTTATTATTTAACATTCTGTTCTCTATCGTTATAGAACAATTACATATAGATTCAATGTATTGAAAGCGGAATTGCAAAGCAGGAATCGAATTGATACAATGATTAATCGAAAATATTTTGTTCAAATTTTAAATTTCCTAAACATGACTGGAAGTTTTAATTTAAAATTCTTCTCTTATTCATAAACATTCTATTCTCTCTCTCTTCATAGGATTATGGAAAGAGAGGTACAATTTTGACATCTGATTGCTGCTTAAAATTACATGGCCTGTCCCAAAATTATCTTAATGTTACCTCATAATGGGATGTTTATGTAATATATTGTCAAAATTGTTATAAGCGACTCCACAAGCAAATAATTCTTCTTTTACAGAATCTGAATGTTAGTTCAGAATCCTATTCACTTGATTACTTTATCTTATGCGTAATAAGGAGAAAGTTTAGCAATCATCCAAAAATTCAAACTCGAGATTTTGACGAATTTCCACGCTTCAGATATCCCTGAATTCGAAAAACTCATTTTTGGAAAATGTTTGTCTGTTTGTCTGCCTGTCTATGGCAAAGAAAACTAAAACGTGCTTAAATATATCAAGTTTGGGACGTTATTTTATGACTACAAGTACAGTTTTTTAGTCAATTCTTCGTTTCAATAGATTGAGAAAAACGTATCTCAATCAAAAATTCGATTTTCGGGTACTGTTAATCGCATTCCAAGTATTAATCGGCAAAAAAAAGGAAAAAAAACTCATCAAGGGTGGCATGATAGATTCAGTAAAATAGCTAAACATACTTTAAAAGTTAATATTTCGTAATTATTATAAGCCAGCGTCATACAAGTCGTTCTCTGGCATGACATGTTCATAACATAGTATATGAGAAAGTTTTGGGTAGACCACACCCGTTGTTTTTTCCTTTTTCTTTTCACTTAAACTTTCTTTTTCTTTCCTTGATCCTTGTCATATTCCTTTTCCTTTCCTTCTTTATAAAGTGGATGAATTAGGAATTTTAAAAAATGTAATTTTTTTAATTAATTGATTTTTAGAGATCTAATCTTCGAAAGTGCATGTTCATATTTAAAACAGAAAATCTAACTACACGAATCAAACACAAATCTAAATAAATTTCGCAAGTTTTAATATATTAAAACTTGCCCCAGTGCAGAGCTCAGGATATTTTTGTTGATTTATAAAAAAAAATACTGCGATTAGTAAAAAATAAAAGTAGTTTTTAAAAGCTTAACATACAAAGAAAGTAAATAATAATAAAAAATATTTTAATATAATCATTTAGCTTATCTTAAATCAAAATTTATGAAAAAATTCTTTTTCTCCATTTACTAGCTAAAATGAAGCACGTCTTTACAATTTTTTACTACACGTTTCAGCTGATCATAGGCGACTAAGCCCTGCCATAAAAATCATGTTTAGCGTTTCAATAAAAATTTTAAAAATCATTGCATAGCTTACATGTTATAACTTATCATTGTTAGAACAGCCCCTGACTACCCTACTGACTAAAAAATAATTAACATCTTGAACGGATTTTGTTTCAAATTTGATAGGTATATACGTTTTGGGTGTAAAATCTGTGTAACAAATTTTATTTATAAATCTCCCCTCGTTTCGTAGTTATCGTGTTGACTTATATTTGGACATACAGATAGATTCTTTTCAGGATCGGAATAGATTAATCGAAATCTATTCCGATGAAAGGATTTCTTTCAAAACTTGATAGAAATATACAAGTTTGGTATACAGTGCATATACCAAATTTCATCCTTCTAGCTCAAAGCGTTTTTGAATTATCATGTCCACCAATAGACAAATAGGTGTAATCCCCAAAATGTGTTTTTGGAAATAAAGGAAGTCTGAATCGTATAGATTCTCGGATTCGAATTTTTCGACAATCCCAATGCTTTCTTTTTATATAGTTCATATGCGAGAGAGTAAACATGCAGGTATAAGAAAATGAAGTTCACATTTATTTCGCTTACCTGAAAATTAAAAGAACTATTAGAATGTTCTGTATACTGTAAGCAGCGCTTTCATTAAAACAAAGATTTTTTTAGTAATAAAAGTAATCCTTTCATGATGCGACCTTTCATATATCTTCATAATAATTTCGGTAATCATGAAGATGACAGTATATTGTATTTTTGCATAAAATATAGCAGTAAAATTTATTACGTAGTGTCAGTTAATATCGCTTAACTGAGAATTAAAGGAACGGATAGAATGTTCTACATATAGTTAGCAGCGCTCTCATTAGACAGATATTTTTAGTAAGAAAAGTAATCCTTTTAATCCTGATACGACCTTTCATATATCTTTTCATTATGAGTCACTTAATTATGAAGATGACAGTATATTGTATTTTTTCATAAAAAAAATCGCAGTAAAATTTATTACGTTTTGTGTCAGTTAATATCGCTTACCTGAAAATTAAAAGAACCGATAGAATGTTCTGCAGACTGTTAGCAGCGCTTTCATTAAAACAAAGGTATTCTTAGTAAGAAAAGTCATCCTTTCATGATGCGACCTTTCATATATCTTTTCATTATAAGTCAGTTAATTATGAAGATGACAGTATATTGTATTTTTACGTAAAAAATATCGCAGTAAAATTTATTACGTTTTGTGTCCGTAATTACCCAACGAGAAAGGACATAAATACAAAATAACCGATTCCGGGTAATATTCTTATTTCTCCTGCCATATCATTAAACGCATAAAACCGACCCTCATCAGGCAAAGCTTCGCCGACGGCCACAAATAACAGAATGTCCTCCTTTTTTTTTATCCAGGCAGTTTGGAGGCAAAATGTTGTCTACTAATCTCAGCTGGCATAAAGGGAACGCAGTTAAGAGATTATTCTGCTAGCGAGCGAAATTGAGCAGACGATAAAGTTAGTGCTGCCATATCCTCTACTAACATATTGTCGAGCGCCATTCGCCTGATAAGAACAGGCTTAGCTAAGCTCTGCCGATAAAGGCAGTTACCATCGGGAGGTAAATACTTCTGGAAGGACAGCTAAGCCGGACATTTAGGATGTTGGGTATGTTTTATAAACATAGAACAGAAATTGATTTGCAGTTTTCACCGCAGAATCTTTTCCACAACAAGATTAGAATAAATTGAAGTGACTCAGAAAAGTTTGTTAATCTTTATTGATAAACAAGATCTATCTGAAGGGGGCATCTAATTTGAAAAATTAGAGAAATAGTTTATATATACATATGTAATGACGTTTTCAAATCTAATTTAAATCTTAATTAATTTCCTAATTTTTATCTTAAATTAGCCCTTGTTAACCGGTTAACTGTTTTCGACGAGTATACTCGCCATGAAAAAACTACAAAACTGTTCAAATTTTCAATCTTTAATAAAATACTTTTTATTCATCCGCTCAAGTTCAAATATATCTTTTTAAACTTGTAGTGGATGACACTTCATATTAATACAGTTTTTTCCATATTAATACAGTCTTCCCCGTGATCTGGCCGTCCTGGGTTCGAGTCCCGGTTCGGGCATGGTTGTTCTTCATCTATTCTATCTGTGAGATGTGTGAATGTGCCCCTCTGTAAAAAGGAGTTGTGCAAGCGAATGTGATGCGGGAGTAGCCAAGACGTACTCTTGGCCCTTGTTGGCGCTACTAAAACGAGAGACGCTCCTTTGGCTTAAAATCGCTGACTTCGTCAGCGATATTGTCCATGGCAAGTGCCATTATAAACAAAAGCAGTTTTTTCAAATATTAATTCATTAATTAAACTTACTTAATTTTTAATACTTTAAATAGAGTTTTAGTAGTTTGCAATGAAAATTGAAATCAAAGGAAGTAGCTCAATCTGTAAAATGAAAGGATTTCAGTATTTTTCACGTGAAGGTGAAGAATGCGAGTTCAATTCTTGCGAAAATCCATAATTTTTTGATACTAAATAATTTTTTTTTATAATTATTTAATAAAAAGTAACTAAAATAAAAAATTTCTTTAGTGACCTAAGTAGGAATTGAATTCAATTTTTTTTATATTACTTGTTTATATCTTCAATTAAAATTATTTTATTTCAATTAGATTTCGATTTGATTAATCGTTCGGCATGTTATTTTAGTGATTCAAAAAGGAAGAATTCACACATTCCTTTCGATGCAACATTTTCTTTTCAAATCATATAAGTTTTTTTTCTTTTTTAATTGTTCAGTTGATTTGTTATAGTATATACATATTGTTTAACTTTTATTTAAGAATTTTTGGAAATGCAGATGTTTTTCATCGTGTGGATATATAATACAATTTTGGGTAGATTAACAATAATAGAGAGCTAAGACATTTTCAAGTTCTTTGCATTTCGGAGTATATTAAATAAATGATTAGAAGAAAGCCAAATATTCTTCTACTATTGTTTTTCCATTCAGTATAGTTCTGCTGGTTCAAATTCCTAAAGAGAGAAACAAAAATTAACTTTAAAAAACTAAATTCGAAATGTTGAACTTTGATTTGTTAAATACGATCTTTAAATAACAGAGCTGAAGTGAAAAGAATGTCTTTCTTTGTTTTGGTTGCGAATCAAAGTAAAGAAATGAAACTAATTGTCAAATTACTTTCAAAATTAAGAAATTACATCACGTATATGTAACAGTGAAGATTTTAACAGATATTTAATCTAAACTTTTGATAGACAATATGTATTTACTTTGTGGATATAATATATATAACCAGGTACATTGAATTCTGTCTAAATGTACTTAATGTTGTAGAATGTGGTTAATTCATGCTCGTACATTAAACGTAGTTCTTCAAATTTCGAATCTACTGAACATGACAATTTCTGTTGGCAAAGGTAAGGACAATTCTAATCCAGTTCAATTGTTTATTTTTTAGTTATTTTTTTATTTGTAATATAATTAGAGTATGATATTAGAAAGAAAATGAGTTCTTTTTTTCCCATTAACTTTTAAACTTCGTGTAATCTGTTTAATATATTTTTCGGTTTATTAGAATTAGTCGTTTTGTTATCTTTGATAGATTATAAGAATGTATTTTTGAAGTTATAAAATGTTTAATATATTTGAGCTATTTATTAAATTACCGTTTATTTTTTAAGTTCATAATAAATAAGTGTAGTGTTTCTTTATGTCTAAATGAATATAATATTTAAGTTAGATAAGCATAAAAAGTTTTCTTCGAATTTAAAAATCCATTTTTGTGTAAACGTAGAATCTTTGAAAAGAAATATTCGAAATGTTTTAATATCAATGTTCTTTTTCTTGTCACATAATAAAATCCCAAATTCTGGATGAAAAGGCATTTTTCCCCTCAAAAAAAATGTGCATATATAGTGAGGCAGACACACTCATACTAAATGATGAAAATGTGCGCTTAGATGATGAAATGAATAATATTGTATGAAATTCCAATACTTATCAATAAATGGATACTTTTAAAATAAATTTAAATTTGATAATTTTTTTGGTAATTATCCAATTTATATTATGATTGATATTTAAAATTATTATGTGGTATATTATATGACAGCAAACATATTCATGTTTTTTCATCATAATCCAAGATCAGCACTTGTCGGTTTCATGAGGCATCTTTTTTTCTTGTTTGTTTCGTTTAGAATTCAGAAATAAAGTACCGAAACATTCTTTTTTTTATGTGCGGATTTGTTTCATTGTCTCATTGTTTCCTTCATATTTCTATAGCCATTTTGAAAAGTCATTTCCGTAAGCTAATTTACCAGAAAACGTTGATTTAGTTTAATCTTTAAAACACTCAACCCATTTAGGAATTTCCATTTCAATTGCTTAAGATGAAAGTTGCTTCAAATGACATATCATTCCGGAGATTTGTTCAAAAAAAATCACGAGCCAAATATAAACGAGCCAACATTAGTATCTTTTCAGTTTGAGACAAAAATCACTTTTGCTTATTATACTAGTTGAAAATGGTACGACATACTATTCAGAATTGAGCAGAAAGTGGAAATAAGTACACCATTATATTCGAGATTTCTTAATGGACCTATTGAAAATGATGCTAGTTGTTGGATTTTTCTTGGCTTAAAAAAAATTGAACAAATGGCATCGATAATTCATTTACATTTAGTTAAAATAATTATTCATATGATAAATTATGTCTTTATGCAGATGCTTATAAAATTTTCCGGTATTTTAAATTTGAGGTTTTGAAAATGAATGGATGAAATTATAACAAACGAAGGGTATTTGTATAGAAACTTGTTTGTGAAACTAGTTCTGAAAGAGATTGTATTTTGAGAATCAAAGATGGTATTTCAAATTTTTGTTTAGTTGATTTGTTGAAATAACTTAGAATGTTGACTAAGACTCGGATGTTCTTCTTGTCATCCGAAAAAAGTTTAAATGATCCATCTAGAGCAATCCAAATCTATGAGTTGATTCTAGAGAAAGAAAATATCAACTGTTCCTTATTAATACTTATTTACACAATAGTGATAGCATTACAAAATACAAACGAATTTATATAAAGAATTAATTATTTTTATTGACCAAAATACTATTCAAATTAAAAAAGGAAAACTTTAGCAGTATCATAATATATTAAAAAATATATTTACAGAGAAATGCATACCGCGTTTTCATATTTATTGTAATAAATTAATTCTTTAGTTTGGGAATGATTAGGTTAATGTATCGACGTTACGGTGATCATTTTTCCTTTGATTCTTTCTTAATATTCAGACTGTCATGGTTAATAGCTATTGGTACGATATTCCATTTTAGCTAATATATTGTAGTAATGGTTATACTATAATCCCTACTAGGGGCGCAAATCTAAAAGAAAAAAAGTATATCAAGATTCCTTAATATTTGTGATGCTGAATTGTGAAATGAAATAAAGACTACAAGGTTAAAAATAAAGAAGATTCTACTTTTAAGTAAACTAAAAAAAAGTAATTTTTTTATACCTTTTTATTTATTTATTTATTGAACTCGGTAATTTTTTACTTTGTAATGATGGAATTTTTGAAAATTATTTTTCTCTCTCTTGATGTGCTAGACTTTGGAAGTGTTACGCGCGCTGTTCTGAACAAAATATTTTTGTGTTTGTAAAATTTAATTATTGGTTAATTGATTGATTTATTTAAGTCGATTCCAAATGTGCGATATTTGGTTATGCGTTTGAGAAAAAAAATGAGTTGAATATTCTATGTTATAATAAATTATGGATTAAATGCTAAAAAGATAGGAAAATATATTAAAGACTTTTACTTTTTTTATTCCTTTAATAAAAATGCGTTGAAAAACTATTTCCATTAAATTTATCAAAACTTATTTTATTTTTCCAAATTATTTTTAAATGTTTTTCTTTCGTCTTATATGCAACTTTTCCACACATATTTTGTTACAAATGAACTTATATCCGTCCTATGTAATCTTCTTTATTTTAAATAAATATTTTAAAGCAGTCCGACAAATTCTAGATGCTTTAAAGTATTTTTTCCGAAACGTCATTTAAGAAGAAAAAGAATATGTTGGAATGTAATCTATTTTCAAAAGTTTGTTTTGTTATCTTAGCGTCCCTTTTGAAAACAATACTCTGGGGTGTGATTCTTCCGTGGATTCGCGGTTTTCCGATTTCTTTTAATCTTATTTTTTCCGCTTTATTTTAAGAACTAGTGAACTTTGTCCCCTTCTCGCTTTTGTTCGCCAATCCCAATGTTGTCCTCGAATCATGTACATATATCCACACATAAGTAAGGATATACATGATTTGCTCAGAGATTGGTTCTCTCCTTTCGGGCAACAAAAGTAAATGGAAATAGAGTCGAACAGTGTAATGAACTGTAAAGGAAGTGTCATAAACAAAAATGCTCAATTCCAAATTTTAAAAAAAGTATTTTAGCATTAGTTAAAACTCGGAAGAAATCTAATCATAATTTTAACTTTTAGGTAGGAATGAAGAATATTAAAACATGTAATTAAATATGTTAAATAAATTAATTCGGGGTACATTTTTAGATTTCCTCTCTTTAAACTGTTGGTCAATCTCATCCCAGAATATTAGGGCTATTTTAGGACCTATTTCGTAATTTTGAACTTCATTCAGATATCAAGGACTGTCTTTGATCTGGTAGCCTTCCTCTCTTCTTTCTCAAATCCGATTTTGTACAAAAAGTCAGTGGAAGAGCTCTTCCTTCAATTTTCTTTCATATTTTCATCCAATGGCGAATTTCGAATATAACTTCATAAAATAGTGAAGAGAATATAATGCGAATTTTTCACTTCCCTTAATTGGCGCTAGAATTTCATATCAATCTGGATTTTGGTAATAAGTAACCAAATTTAATAATAATCAGTTTTTATTTATTTAGTTCGTTGTGTTTTTAAAGTGTTAATGTTTATATTCACATTGACAAAGGACACTTAGATTGATACGAAATTTATCACAGATATAGCATTAGCATCATATCAACCACCCTGTTGAGTTTTGTTTAACCATGGCATTCACTTTACATACTCGTAGATAGAAAGGTTGAAAGATGAATCTAAAGTATAGATGGTTCAGTGAGGCTGATGAATCTGGCGATAAACTACATCCCAAATTTCATTCATCTAGTTCGTTGCGATTTTGAATTGTAGTGTTTCCAAATACGCTTCTCTTGTGTACAGCCGACCACCCCACCACCACTGAACGAAGCAGTACCGACAGGAATTGTTGTGCTGACTGCTGTCTTTAACACTGGCCAAATCACCGAACTGACATCCTCTTTGAGGCAGTTATCCCCCAGCACAAAGTGGTCAATCACTGACCTTCCTCCTCGTCTTCCTGTACACATGCAATTCCTGTCAAACGTAGGACATGACACGCCTTTAAGAAAATTTCCTCGAAATTCTCAGTATTCCTCCAGATTTTCGTTCTACAACAGAAATCCAAACACTGTAAAGCTTTCAAATATTTGATTTTAAAAAAAAAGCTGTCAATTCATTATGTCCTTCAGTGTTTTAAAATTATTCCAAATAGACTGTTGGAGAATCAGACAGACTTATCTATTTTCAGTTTGTCCAAAATATCAGACTGATAAATAATGCTTGCGTAAAAACAATGCTTCAAATTTCATTTTTCAGTTCATTCCATTTTTGAGTATTTTCGCTCAGTAGGCAGGCATAAACAAATAATCCTCTAAAAAAAACTTTAGATTCACAGAAATCTGTAGCGTAGAAATTCATCAAATATTCAAAGCCGGATATTTTGATGGTAATATTTTGTGCAGGATTATAAACAAAATATTGCCAAAGGTCAAAAAGCAAAAGGTTTGGAATTGTGTCCATATCCAGTCCACAATAACCACTTAAGCGTTTTAATAATTCCTACTTTCAATTAGCAACATTCGAAATAATGAAAGGCATTTAATCTGGTTAACTTTTCGTCTGTTAGCACTTAAATCCTACAAAAGTCATCGCCCCATTCAAATTAATATCCAATCAGCGTCCTTGAGCACTTAATTATCCACACTAGTTAATTCAGCGAACATTTCGAATGACACTCCGCACAATTAGAATCCCCAAAACATACGCCTCCCTCGTACAACAGATGACGTGCGACAGCGAATATTTTAAATCTGGAACGATTAAAACCCGCTTTGGAGCGCAGCGAAAACTGTAAATAGCAGACAATGCATTTATTTCAGCAGAATAATTCGGTTTATGCAGAGCTTTAATGAGCTCTAATGGATGCGAGCTTGTAAAGACATCCAAAGCTTTTAAATGAATGGAATAGCGTTTTGTAGTAGCGAGATTATACTTTCGCACAGATGTTGAGATTTCAATGATATCGTTTATACATGCTGAACAGAAACGAAATTTATATATATTTTTTAAAAAGTCGTCTGTTAATGTAAAATTCTTTAGCTTTCACTTGGCGAGATATTTTGCTTTCGCAATGTTATTCGAATTAACTGAATTTAAAATTATTATGAGACGATGTTTACGCTGCAAGAAGGTTTTAATAAGCATTTTGGAAAAGGTACTAAAGCATTAAAATAAGATCATTATAGCGTGTATTTTACATTCCTTTATCCATAACAATATTTATCGAAATGAAATTTAAAGCTTCAGATTACTGATTTAACCTTGCTAATTCATTTAGCTCCAGAAACACAGAGCGGTTGTATTGTTTGTAATACAAAGCGACAACAAAAGAATTACTCAATTTTGAAATACTAAATTTACAAAATGAATAATTAAACCAAAGACATTTAAATACCACGCTTTTATAAGTGAACTAAAATACAGAAAATGATATTTTTCCAAAAATTTAGAAATCTAAACAAAAATCATAAAAGCGTGAGGTGCTTCTTCGAAATTCGAAGATAATTCTTGTGCATTAGTAATATACAATATCTAGAAGACCAAGCTTCGCTTCGGGGTTTTTGTAAAATCGTGTTTTTTTGGAGAAAATATTTCGATACGAATCACATACTGATTACATATGAATATTTTTCAATCTTACCAACATATGAGCTGTTCATTTAAATAAAATAAACATCATGAATGCACTTAGTTTAACATGTTATTCGAAACAACCTGCTGTATTACAGTATTCGTTTTACAGTTTATCTGTCATTACTTATATTTTTGAATTTGCACTCAGTTTTCGGGTCCGATATGGCGCTATATGACAGTGTTAACATGAAAGTAGGTAGAAAAAGGCTCTAAAAGTTAATTATAAAAAAAATTGTGTGTAAAACTGCGTTTCTTCAGGAAAGACATCTATAGAGATAAATTGAAAAGGCTAAACCTTATCTAAGTATAAAATTTTATCCAAATACAGCCGTTTCCGAGATATACGAAATAACTATATATACAAGAATTTCTCGTTTAAAGTTATAGGATTAATAGATGCTTAAGAATTTTCTTTCCTTTGATATGAGAATTTTTTACTAATGCCAAAATTACTAAGTTAATTATTTTAAAAACAACATTTTAAAGTTGCAGACTTCATAAATGTTCAGCATGACCATTTAAGAAGCAAATATGAACGATATCTACCCGGCATTCAAATTTAGCGTGTATTCATTGTTAAGAAACAAAACAACATCAGCTGGAACTTATAAGAACTTATAAACAATTATATTCTCAAAAGATTCCGCAATAGAGGTTGAGAAATTTATATTTCCCTTTAAATCCATACATTTGATTTATTCGAACTGCGAACTGTAATATCCTTTTCATTCATACTTGGCCTTTGATATTTGTTGATATAAAAGCATCTTTTTTGCGAAATTGGCGAAACCAGGGTACTTTCACAGGTATCCGTATTCCTTTATGAGGGTGAATGCTTTGTATTGAAACTTACATTGAGCAATCTTAGCCAAACCGTTTTACCAAATTCAATAACTATGAATGATTTCTGGTGTGGACTACTATTTTGATGTAAACAATTAACTCGCATACACGCAGATCATGAGTTGGAAAACTGAGTTTGGTATTTAGTTTTTATTACTATGTTTTAAATTAATGTTTTATTTTTTATATTTTGTTAATATGTTTTTCATTTTTTTTAATTCAAAAATAAATGTTTATTTTTCTAATTCTTCGATTTATAATTGAATTTTTGAAAAAAAAATTATAAATTTAACTCCGGTTCTTAAAAAATTATACAAATTATTTCTGTTAAATTAACATAGATATTTCAATTAATATGTTACGTATTTTTAATGGAAAAATTTATGTATATTCTCTTAATACCCGAATAATAATTTAATTCTTAAAAGCGAGATGATTATAAGCACTTTTTAAATATTAAAATTTATTTAATTTAATTAACAACTTACCGATAGTTTCAATTAATATATTATTCCTTTTTTAATCAAAAATAAATATTCATTCATTTAATACTTGAATTATAATTTTATATTTAAGCTGAAAAATAATTATAAACTTAAATGGCGATGCATATTAATTATAATTACTGACATCTTAAAATTTTATTCAATGTTTTTAGAGATTTATTCAACAATCACTAATTTTCGATGACATAAAAGAACGAGAGTGGTAATTACCATAGAAACATTAGAAACAAAATACATTCTAACATCTTGCAAAATTGATAAATAATGATTGTTCACAAGAGCAACATTTAATAGATCCATTGGAAAACAGCTTCATTCACATTTAAAAATATTTATCTATCTTGAGGAAATTGGGGAGCGTATCAAGCTACCGTATAATGTTTTTAAAAATGTTGGACCATTTGCCTATGCATTCGACAATTTAACATCTGCTTCCTATTTCTTTTCGATTGTTGCTATCGGAAAGGTTTGCTGATATCTATATCTATACTTATAATAAAGCTCAATGTGTGTGTGTGTGTGTGTGTGTGTGTGTGTGTGTGTGTTGGCGCTCTACAGACCAGACCATTCAACCTACAGCTACCAAATTTGGCACGTGTTTACCTTGGAGGCCGGGAATGTGCACCTGGGGGTAATTTTTTCGAATTTTTAACAAGAATTTTATTTATTTAAAAATTAAGCGTAAATTTTGACGTGTTTCTGCTATAACTGCCGAAAATATTACCGCACAAAAAAGATTTTTACATGAAGTTAAAGATAAAAAATTTATCTTTTAAATGATACTAATGTTTTAATCTTAAAATTAAATTTCTATTTTTAATGAATTTTTAAATAAATATTTTAACTATGTTTTTCAATAATTTTTTTCGTCAAAAATAAAAATGAGGATTAAGCACGTTTCGCATTCATGAGAAAAAAATAGCTTTTTTGAAAGTGTTGCCATCACATTGATTAAAGCTCTAACTGAAAATAAATTAAATCTTTTTGGAAATGAAATCTGTAAAATTATAATTTTCGGCAAGTGTCTGTAAGAAATGAAACAAATATTATTTAATGACTCATAAAATAATGAAGATGTAAACAAACTTATGGCATTTATTGATGGAATAACTCATATATTTTCCTTCTCAGGTTTGAATATTTTTACTTTTGTAAATATCGTCTGCGCGTGTTTTTAATTTCAGATAATTTCATTTTCCAGTCTAAATATCTGTACTTTTCTAAATATCGTCTGCTTATTAATTGCATTTTTCTCTCTTTTGTTTTTGGCAACTATTGAAATGTTATGTTTACTTTTGATGTGTTTGTTCTATGTAGTACTTTTGTATGTGATGTTTTATTCGATCGGATATTAAGGAGAATGCATACACCACAAGAGAAAGCACAGATTTTATGGTGGTCATAGAGTTAATTTCCAATCAACTAAATCACTGACTTTTAAGAGTTAATTTCAAAACACTTAAACTGACTGATTTATGAAGATTTGAATATCACCATTCAATAAAAAAAGGATAATTTTAGATTTTTCATGGATCGTTTCAAAGAAAATACGCCAATAAGCGCGCAGGTTTTTCAAGATTAATTGGCCTAAGATTATGAAAATGGTGAGTTTTTCTAAATTTTTAACATTTAAATCTTCATAAATAAGTCAGTTGATCGTGGAAAATAGAAACATTCATTCATTTATTTAAAATTTGGTGTGTCCAGAATATTTCTCAGAATATGATACCTTACTGCATTAAATTTAGACTTCATAATTTTTGAAATATATTTATAAGCAGGAACAAAATATTATTATTGATTTCATTTCAATCCTTTTGAAAGCAAAACTAAAAACTGAATTTTATACTGAATCTCAGAAATTTTTGCTGAATTAATTTTTGAGATATTACATAAACTATGAAAAATATTTTGTTGTTAACATAAGACTTAAATACCGAGCGATACTGTTTGCAATACTCATATTCAATAATAATAATAACTAATAAATAACAATAAAGATGATTAATAAAATAAAACGCTTGGTTTTATTAAAAAATATCTTAATATTAATTGCAATTTCGTCATTTACATTTTTAATTAAAGTTGAAGTTTTACCGGAAATGGCAACAAATTAGCAAAATATCTATAGTAAATTGAACGAAACGATCTAAACAATATAAGTTTGGTATAACTATCAAAATTTGAAGATTAAAAATGTTTTGTTTGAGAATCCTTTAAGAGACCAGTTACTTAAAATATTTAATTGAAAATTGTAGCGAGCGGTAATACTGCGAACCGGCTGGTCGCCAAAGGCGGCTAGTATTTAATAAATTATCAGGTGCTCTCTTGAATTTCTGATACAAGTACTGTTTCGTTGAGTTAGAACAAGCATATAGACGTTATTTTAATTAAAAAAATACTAAAATTTTTGATATTTTAAGATAATAATAGTTATTTAAAATATTTGTCAACTTTAAAATTAGATTTATAAACTTTTGAATTTATAAAAATCAAATTATAATTCAAGTATCATGCAAAAGAACATAATGTTGCATACAAAATTAGAAACCATATTAATAGATATATCTATAAGTTATTAATTTAATTCAAATCTGCAAATATTTGCGTTTTTAAACCGCATTTAAATTTAGATTATTTTTTTTCGTTTTGTGGAGATATGAGCTTTCAAATTTAAAGTATTCTTTTATAAGTACTTGCATTATTTATATTTATAATCGTTTGTTCAGTCACATCTCTTTTATATATTGCTGCAAGTAATGCACTATTTTCTATAAATCAAAGGAAGGTTACAAAAATGGCATTACTTTCTTCAGAAAGTAACTACTTACTACACAATTAATTTGAGTCTGCTGCCAAATGAAAGATATAAAACAGCAATTTGCAAAATACTGTCGCAAATCTTCTATAAATGACATAAATTGCATACATTAGAGTAACGATTACGTTTTAACCATATGAAGTTTTAAAAAAATCTGTGATAACTAATTACAATGATTTCGAGATCGAAATCACTGCAATTAGTTACTACAATGATCATTTATCGTGACACCTGAACATGGGAAGAAAGGTAATGGAAAGATTACAATTCGTTGAAAATGAAACAGAGTTGGTTCGAATTTCGAGTAATTTCTCAAATAGTGTAGTTTGACAATGGTTTTGAAACGGAAATTCAACACTCTTATGATTCAATTAAGAACAATAAAGGAATAGTTGGAGAGCTGATGATTAATATCTGTATTTATGATCTCTGAGAATAAGGAACTCAATTCGATAGATTTTTCTTTTCTATAGTAGAGAAAAAGATGATGCCAATGTCTGCAGTGTGTAATTTCAGATTTTGGTTTAAGAAATGAGTACACGTCTTTCAATTACAAGTTTAGCAATTCAATAATAATAATAATAAAAAGAGTGGGAGTTGTCTCTCTAAAACTTTCTGGCTTTTGCTGTTCAATTTAGTATTTTTACTTAATCTATCGTGTCATTCTTGGCGAGTTTTTTTTGCTGATTATTTCCTGGCACGCCATTAATAGTAGCGAAAATCGAATTTGTGCTTTAGATAGGTTTTTCTCAACCTATTGAAACAAACATTTGACATAAAACTGCACTTATTGTCGCAACATCCCATGACAAATTCGATATATTTAAATCATTGCGTTTTCGAATGATCGTTTGCATGTTTCTGAAAGTACAGATCGATAGACAATCAACTCGTTTTTGGATTTGACTCAAAATATGACAGATGTCTATATTATAGATTTTACATATATGCACCTAACTGATTTTATTCAAAATTTAATAGAAATTTGCAAATTACGTGTAAAGATCGCGAACCAAATTTCAACCACTTAGCTGAAATCGTTTTTGATTGATCAGGCAGACAGACGCCCGTGTTCCAAAAATGTGTTTTTCGAACGCAGGGAGGTCTAAATCGTGGAAATGCGTCAACATTTCGAGTACAAGTTTTTTGACGATTACCGTACTTTCTTTGTACTACGTATACGAGAAAGTAAAAATTACTGAACAAATTATACTAGTACAATATCGTAAAAAAAGTGCGTAAACATTTTTTGAACAAATTAAATCTCCTATTACTTCAAAAATAAAATCTTACGGACAAAATATTTTCCTTAATTATTATATTAAGCTTAAAATAAATTCAACCGAACTTTCGTATATTCTCAATTCCAAATATCTCTTACAATAACAATAAAAACAACCTCCCTTTTTCAGAAGGGCGCATTACCATCAAGTAAAACATCTGACGTTAGCAAAAACCGCATTCCATTCAACTTTTTATAAAATAAGAAAGGAAAAAAAATTAATAAAATGTTTGCCTTCCCTTTCCCCCCCCCCCAGTTTAAAAGCGAAAAGAAATGTATGTACCCTGTATGCACTCGAGACAAGCATATTCCGCTTCCACCGGAAGGAAAGTCGGGCAAAAATCGCAAATTTATTGGCAGAGAAATATTGTCTCGGCGGAAGGCCCACCTTTCACAAGATGTCCGCCGCCACGGGCAGTTTAATCTTGCTCTCCATCCAAAAAGGATTGAGACTTTCTTTCGGGCTCTTTCTTTTCTTTCTTCTTGCGGAGCTCTTGCGTCGGATTTCCTATTCGCCCATTCGTTTTATCTCCTTTCCTTCCTCGCCCGATAGTCGACCTTTCTGCTTTCTTCCCTTTCTTCTGACGAGGGTATCGGGAGAGTAAAAACTGGGTAATGCGAGTTCAGCGCATGCGCATAAGGTGGATTAATTTTTCGGAACTCGCTATTAAACACAATTCAAATCTTTATGTTGACGATATGACGAAACAAATTTTTAAAGCATTTAAAAACACATTATAATAAAAAAAGAATGCTGTTTTTTTTTAATTTAAAAAAAGACGAAACAAAATCAAAAAGGTATAAAGCGTTGATAGAAATACTTTAATTAACTCTTTGCATTCGGAAAAGTAATCCGATGCATATTATTCACCTAATGCAAGAACTTGTTTATTATTCCGAAAAATATATATTTATAATTGTTTTAAGTTAAATTTCTCTGAAAAATTAATCTACATCATTTTACCATTTTGTAGGTGCTAATAATAGTCAAAATTGAAAAATACATAAATAAAACGTCAAAATGATGCACCGTCTTGAATGGTGAGTGAGAGGTTAAATTATATTTTGAATCGTATTTACAGCATTTTTTAAAGATTTTTAATCAAACTTTAAGAATAAGGTTTCATTGTAGTTTAGTTTCTTAATAATATTGTTTTCATTATCTTAAATTTTTCTGATTTCCAGCTTTTTGATTTAAAAAAATTCAACCTTTTAGAATAACAGGAAAAGTATTTTTCAAAAAATGTGTTTTATAATAATTTATTCATTTTTTAAAAAAAATATCTCTGACATATAAATTTGTTATTGTATATAATATAAAATCTTAAAATTGATTTTTTTTTTCTTAAACTCATTATCAAATTGTGCTCTTCTAATTAATTCATATGAAATTTCAAATTTTTTTCAATCGTGTTGATAAATATTTGCTAAATTCAAGCATCCCAACTTATTAGCTGGATTTCCATTCAAATCCAAAAAAGCATTGGATCTACGTTACCTTATTTGCATGTAGAAAATAGTAGAACACAAAAGCATTTTTTCATCCAAGATTTTGAAATCTTCAGTTTTGTTTCACATTCAGTTCAAATGTTAAATTTTTTCTGTGATACTTATACGATGTAATCTTTCCTAAATTTAAATGGGCAACCGGAGTCAAAGTTATGATACCTTTGGCCCTTTATCATCATATCAAAATCAAGTTAATTTAAATAAAAATTTTAAAAAATGATTTAAGTTCTCTTTGGGAGTATTTTTATTTTACAACATAAATATTTCATTGCTGAGAGTTGGATTCTTAAACCATAGGTGGTTATATGAAATACATTAATAAATCGGAAATCGGAATGTCTGAAAAGTTTTGAAAAAAAAAAAAAAAAAGATAGATTGATCTTCATGCCATAATCTTTCTGCAGAAAAATCAATTTATATATCCATCGCTGCCTGTAACGTTAAGCCGAATTTAAAAATATTCTTTTTCTATATTATTATCTGATGTGTAAACTCAACTTATGTTTTGGCATTATGTAATTCAACGAGATTTTTTTATGTTTAAAGTGATTAATTTATCGAAATACGAATAAAATTAAGCCTGAATAAATTAGATTTATGCTGATTCATTATATTCTCTCTTTATGGACCAAATTGAAGGGTTATTACTAATATGTTTTCAGCATTTTAAATTCTGTATTGTTCTGTTAGTGGGTCACTATTTGTTTTAATTGGATTTTAGAAATTAATTTTCATGTAAGTGTTCGGGAATATAGAGAAGATCCCGATGGAATAAAACAGAACTTCTAATATTATTTCATTTCATATCTAAAATGTACTGCAAGTAATATATGCTGCTAATTTGTTAAGCTCTTTGCCATTTTTCATGATATTTTATACTACATTTTTTGTTAGTTAATCTGCGACGATCAATTCTGAGATAATCTTAATAGAATAACAGCCTTTCTAGACAGGCAAAAGTTTTTGTTTTGAATAATGTAATTAGAGTTATAAGTAGATCGTTGTAATTCAGAATCTAATTTCAAATGTTTTGAATTCGGGAATTGTTCGGATATTTAACACTCTGTAACTCTAAATTCCTATAATCAATAATGTCCGATGACTTATAGCATTTATTTTGCCATGTCAAAAACGAAACAATTCATTGAAGAAAAAGTTGGTGGAAATCGAGTGTAATTAAGGTTTTATTTAAATGATTGCGACTCGCGTAACGTAGCGTGGTTTGAGTATGTTGAAAATAGTCAAGAAAAATGTAAAAAAGCGGCATTCAGATTTGCAACTCAGAAAAAAATGATATGACTTCTCTAAACTGATAGAAAATGATCGAACGAATGTTCCAAAACGGCATGAGGTCATTTTTGAAACTTTGAGATGGATCATAAGCATGGGGATCCCAAAAAAGTTCATTACAAATCTGAGAATGTTTTTGGAAAAAATAAATTTCCGAAATAAATTCGATTTGGTTCAAGAATCCAAGGATTAGGTGTAATCTTAAGATCGGCATGCAAGATTTTGCGTCTCGTATATTATGGAGACTCGATTCTTAAATACTTGCAATTTGTTTAACCCCTTCGCATACAATGATTGTCTGGCTCTAGCATCAAATTACTGAATTTGTAAATTTAAACCTACAATTAAGTTGAAATATTAACTGATTTAAATTACAAAAATCACATGGAAGAGCTCTAATACCTCAAATACCCCTCATGTTATTATAGGAATTAAAATAACAATAAATATTCCAAATAGAATATGTGATCTAATTATAAAGTTAAATAAATTAGTAAGTCAAGGGGTTAATTTTGTGAAGGTTATTATAATCCCCATGTGAGGAGCCATTGGCCAGATGATGGATTTATAAAGCAAAAGCTTGTGTTTGATCGTTAATTTGCTCTTTTGAACGACTTGACTCAAATAAATACTGGGTATTATTGATGAATACTTTAATGAAGAAATCAAAGGTTAATTTAGAATCTAGTAACCAGCACAAGTACTTGGATTAAATTTAATTTCGAAGATAAGTTAAATTATCATTTTCTAGTTGCTTTTCCTAGAGAACGAATTTACATTTGAATTCTTTAAATTGGTTATATTTTTTGACGTGCAATTTTTAAATATAAAAAAAAATGAAATTGAAATTTGTTATCGCAAATTTCAAGTTATCATGTGAGAACAATATTATTTTTCAAGTCACGTGATTATCAATCCAGGAGAAAAACATCATATTCTCACATGATTCATATTTCGCAATCACCGACATTTAGAAGGTTTTTTGACCATCTCAAAACCAATCGAGTGAAAAATCATTCGTTTGAAACAATCACGTGACTATCAGATTACGTATGCGTCGATATTTAGGAAAATGGTGATTTTTTCGGCTCAAAATAATTCGAGCTCCAAAACTTTTTCTCAAGGCCAGAATTTTTTGCGAAAATTCTGTTTAAACTAGTTTGAAAGGATCATGTGACTGCTGTATTGCGCAATCAAAACTTTTAGAAAAGCGATAATTTTTATAAATCTCAAAATCGTTAGAGCTCGAAAACTTTTTTGACAGCTAGAAAAATTTAAAAAAATTATTATTTTATAACTTTTAATACCTAATCTCGCTGTTTCGCGTTCATTCCCATTTTCTTGACTGCTTCTTCGGGCGATAATTTCTTATGACTCTGCGCTTTATTGGCCAGACAGGAGAATCGGGTACATGACGACATTCATGCAAGATGTAACTTTTCGTTGGTGATAATTTGCCAAATGTGATAGCCTTCTTTATTTTCTAATAACCCTAAAAGCGAAAAACTGATGCCTCAAAAGCGATAAATCACCAGTTTTCTGCCTATGCATTTCGAAGCTTCAAAACCCAAATAAAAGCATCGTGTTCTCAAATGATATTAATATAAGTAAAATTTAACCTACGTGGGCAGCGAGTTTGATATCCTCGGTGTATGTCATGGTAATTCTAATTCAGAAAAACTATTTAAAAATCGAAAATCTGAAGCGAAGAAATCAGATTACTGTCATTAAAAGCCTTTTCATTTTATTTTAAGATGGTTTAAAAAGCTCCACGTAATAGTTTCCAAGATTACCACTAGGAAACATCAAAATTATGAAATAAAGGAAATAAAAATAATAGCCCAGTAATCTTAAAATCAATTATTGATAATTTTGAGGTGATTTTATAGTTGCCAATCGAAACCCTGAAGCTCCTAACGCACTGATGAAAACCTTTTTTACAAGTTATTAGTAGCATTCTTATAGCAATATATACGATGAAATCTCGAATAGAACAGATTTTTTTTCTCATTCAACATGTTTATTTTTTTAATATTTCATATTTAAACTTGCCGACATGAAATTGAAATATTAAGTAGAATAATGAAAAAATTGACTACTGTCACGTTGTTCAAAAATTTGAGCGTTAGAAAAGGCTTAAGATACAGGGCAAGAACTATCGCCACGCATCTCTGTGAATATACAGACACTGCCTAACCGATTCCAGTAAAAATGCTTTTATGACATAAATTAACCTCACTTGATTTGACCAAACCATACATTTCAAACATTTCCTTCTTGTAAAGTCAACATTGGCTTCTCAATCAGATGACAATTCACGGTGAACGTTTTCTTTGCAATGACTATTAATAAGGATCAAGCTCTTCATAGAGCTTAATTATACTGGGCAAATGCTGTTTTCTCATGGATAAAAACATTGTCAGATTTAATAGCTCTTGAAGATGATATATAATCATTCTCAAAAGTTACTAAATCTGACAATATTTTAGTAATGACTAGATTTAATGTCCGGTTGCCAAAATGAATTATTTTGGAATAAATTCTGCCCAAAAATAATCTTGATAATTTTTATTGCAATCTTAAAAGCCATTTGTCCCATTTCTGGTTGTCATCTAAAGTTGCAGAGGTTTAGCATGTTTTTTTTTTGGACGATTGGCACAAATTTGTCCTGCTTGGCGAGAAACCGCACCCTTAAGTTTTACCTAGCAGTTATTAAAAATGGCAGCCAAAAAGAAGTTAAATATACTTTAAAATGCCATTTAATTTTGTTGCCAATATGATAATCCAAAGTATTGATAGAAGCAGTTCCGTTAGTAGCTCTCCGGCTAATGTTTTTTGCTGTTTGAGCTTGTTACGAACCAATTTTAGAAGAATATTAATTAATAGATAGTAAATTGAAAATAATTAAAGTAATTAGAATTAAAACTTAAATGAATTTAAAATAATAAGCGATTATTGATTTAAAAGTTAAGTTAAACTGTAAATCTAATTTCTTTTAAATTAAATTATTTTAAAAAGCAATAAAAACATTTTATTTTGCTAATTTTAAAATGAATTTCGAGATTTTTTTTCTTTTCCGTTTGTTAATAATGTTAATGTTTTCCGTTTGTCTTTACGGATCTTTTATGCATTTTTTTAATAAAAATTGTCTGCTCTGTTTTGAAATTTTCTTTATTTCATAATTCTTTGTTTTGATATAAAGTCTTTATTACAATGGAATTCTTAGAATTTCTCCTTTCCTTTCACTTGATTTTAGTTTTCTAGATATTTAAGTATGACTGACTCAGTAGATGGTTCAAAAATGTAAGAAATAGTGTCGAAATTTCAAATGGTTGATTTCCTTTTAACTCCTTTTATTTTTTCTGTTTATTTCTTCGGATTTCTTTCTTTCTTTTTTCTTTCGATGGCAAAGTAACTAGATTTCTTCACCGGCGGTTGGCGTAGCCGCAGGAAATATTTTAAATTAAAAACCTCAACCAGGTGCCCGTTTCAGATGCCGCAGGCGTCACGAACACTGTTATAGTTATCCATTACAGAGACTGGGGCAACTGGCTGAAGGAATTCTTATTTTCAGAATTCAAAAGAGTCTGCCAATCACTGCCAGTGATGGTTCAAAAAGCAAAGCAGTTTCAGCTATTAAAGGTTCAGGATTTAAAATACATATTTATTTCTACAATTCTCCAATAAAAATTAGAATTGTTTAATTAACTGTGACTGATTCATTCATGGCAATCATCAAGTCTTCTTGTGTTTTTTTTTTGTGTGTGTGTGTGTGTTTTTTAGTTTACTTCAAGAATCATCTTGTTTTTTGAATTGGTGATTTTACATCCTATGGGATGTGACTGGGTACACTAAAATACATTTCACCCATTTTAAAAAAAATTCTATATAATTGCATTCTGACATCAAATATTACATATTAAGAGATATTACGAATTGCAAATATGTTAATTGTAATAAACTATCTTTGTTATTTGCTGGTAATATGGCTAATATATATCTTAAATTCATCATTCTTAGATTAAAACGCATCTACACAGAAAACAATCTTAAATAAAATTTAAAAAATTGAAATCTGCTATCGCAAATTTCAAGTTATCATGTGAGAATTTTTTTTTTTTTGCATATGCGTCAATATACGTCAATATTTTATATTAATGCACATGCGTCAACTTAAAAAAAAAATTTTTTTTTAACCGGTTTTTTTTTTTTTTTCCTTTCTTTCTTCCAGATTGACGTAAGTTCCAAATCGCTTTTGCCAGCCAAGAAAAAATTGAAAATAAAAATTGCCATTTATGCTTTATTCATTGCCTACGCGATTTCGAGCTTCAAAACCTCCTATCAAAACAATATCTTGTTCTCACAAAAAGGAAAACCACGTTTGGAAGCTGAATAACGAGCCTTTCCGTCGCAATGAGATTTCCAAAAGAAAAACTATTTACCAATAAATTTTTAAACATATTAATTTATATAGAATTTTTATGAAAACAATATTTTTGCAAACACAAACTGCTGTTTACTAATTTCTAAGATCATAAAACAGTTTCATAATGGATTAATCTTAGAACATGAGTCAAATCCTTCAATGTTTTTCACTTAAGAATGAATGAAGTGATATTTCCCCATTGGGGGAAAGAGAAAATATTTTTACCAAAACTTTTATTAAACATGAGTGAAGTTTTTTTGAACTTGTTATAAAAATTAAATTATTTAATTTCCTCCGAAAAAAAATTACATTCCTTGAAAATAACAGCTATGATGTTATAGTTCTATGTCAACCTTTTAAAATGCATCTGCTGTCAAAGAAGCACACGTAATAATAAAACAATACTGGTAAAAGCAGGTCAACCTTTTAAAAACGCATCTGGTTTCAAAGAAGCATGCATAATAATAATGCGATACTGGTAAAAGCAGGTAAAAAAATATATGCGATTAAAAGATAATGATGAAAATTGCCATTTATGCTTTATTCATTGCCTACGTGATTTCGAGCTTCAAAACTTCCTAACCAAAACAAAATCATGTTCAACATGATAATAAAAGATTTAATTAAAACAGTATGTGATTCGAATATAGAATAATATCTTGTATTTTAATTCCTTATTTTTATTTAAGATTTGTAGGAAAAATTATTCTATGAAAAATTTAATGGGGATTCAAACCTTTAATTCGAAACAACCTAGTATGAAATTTTTTTAGATTTGATTTGTCCATTTTAATTTTATTTTTAAAATTTGTCGCAATTATAGAACAACGACAACTCACACACAGAAAATGTATTTAATATAGTCGTAATATAAATACATGTGCATAAATCTAATAACTAATAAAATAAAAGGGGCATTGGGAAATATATTTAAAAATATATTTCACAATTATATTATTAAGTGTTTAAATTTCGTATGTAAAATTGATATCGCGAAAAGCAAATACATTTGTTTTTTAATTTTATTGTGGTTTAAAAATTATTTTTGAGTAATAATATGGTCCGAAGTTTCTTAAAAGAATTGTTAAAATTTTCTTTCAATCAATAATTTATTTGAAATTTGAGTTCTTTACTGGTAAGCAACTATCTCCCAAATAAAGGTTAAGAGGTAATTATAGGTCAAATTGTGTGATTCTTAATCGAACAATCTATTTTAGAGGGAATTTAGCACGATTTTCAATCATTCATATTGCATCACAATTTACAGATAGTAAGTCAGACTACAATTATAAATTTCCAATTTTCCCAAAAGTTGTAAACATTACTTTCCTGATTAGTTCTGGTTTTTAGAATTTCACAAAAAGCATTTTAAAATTCTTTTCTATTTTGAGATAGTTAATCATTTCTTAAATAGGAACACATTTTTTTTTAAATAATATTTCGAAAAAAAAGAAGAATTAAGGAAAAGAAGAAACAGTAAAGAAAGAATTTTTGAGCGCATTCTTTAGAATTGAAAGAAGTAAAAAAGATTACTCTTTGAGCAGAAGATAGATAGCTACCTTGCCAAAGAAAAAAAAAACTTGAATCTGCGCAATGATCCAATTATTACTTTCTAGATCCACTTGCTCTCCTCCTGATGGTTGTCATGGCGATGATGCTGAAGCAGCATTGTTTTTGTTTTTGAACATGCTCCTGCAAGACAGTTGATGTGTATATTTTAACAAACGATTTGCTCCGGAGCAAGCGATTTTTTTAAATTTATTATCTTTTTGATTAGTTTTTTATCGCATCTCGAAAGCAATTTTATATTTATCTTTCTAAAGTGTAAGCATTCCTTAATAGTGCGAGTTTAATAAGATTGGGAAGTGAACCATTTTTTTTAAATTTCGTTTCCTTAATTAATCGCAGAGCTCATAAATTAATTTTTCCGACACGTTTATCAGCGTCATTTTTTCTTTTCACTAATAAATTGTTTTGGCTGAATTTTTAAAAGGATCATTTTTGTTTTGTATGCGAGTGAGTTTTCGAAAAGATGGGGAGTCAGTACATTTACTTTATGTTCTAAGCACGTAGAGTGAAACTTTATTTCTAAAAAATAGAATACATGATTATATTAGTGCTTAGTTCGAAAAATTTCGTATTCTAGCCATATAAAGTTTTATTTTTTCGATGAAGTTAATCTTGGAATATTTTTTGGTTTATTTCTAAAAAAATCAGTTTTTCGGGAAAATTTAAAATATTAATTACTTTTACAACATTTGCAAAACAACACGCTTTCCAATTTTTAAAAATAATTCCATAAGCTTCTCGAGTTTTAAAAAAAAATGTAAAAATTTCTTTAATATAAATTTCTTCAAATAATATTCAACTTTCGGCTTATTCATGTTGTAAAATTTTATGCATTTCTTTTAATCTTAGAGTTTTTCAACAGAAGTCTTATTTTGGATATGAGAAATAAACTGACTGATAGGAAATTTAAAAAAAATTATGAAATACTATATTTGATTTCAGAAACATAAAATGGATTTATTATTTCAAATGAAATTTATTTGTAAATATGAAGAAATGCCTTGCGTCTGACGTTCAAAATAATAAATTACTATTTTAATAATTCTAGAATTAGGTAGAATAATTTTAACTCGAATTTCTAAAAATTCGATTAATGAAATATGTTGCTTGTTTTCGTAAACTAAAATTATCTATACTCGTAATAAAGTGTATGCGTGTGTGTGTGTGCATTGGCACTCGACAGGTGAGACCGTTTGACCTACTGCTACTGAATTTGACACATATATACCTTGGAGATCGGAAATGTGCACCTCGGAGCTTTTTTTAATTTTTAATTACAATTTTAATTAATTAAAAATTAAGCGAAATTTCAGCTTTTTTTGCGATAACTTCAGAAAATATTATTGAACAGAAACGATTTTTACATCATCTTAAAGTTCAAAAAATTGTATCTTTAATGATATCAATGTTTTAGTGTAGAAATTAAGTTTCTATTTTCAATGTTGTTGTTTTTTAAAAATATTTTAACCATATATTTTAGCATTTTATTTCACTCAAAATGAAAATAAAATTTAACCTCCACGAGCACGTTACTCGTGCATGGGGGAAAATTAGCTATTATCAAAGTTTTGCCATCACATTGACAAAACCTCAAATTAAAAAAATTATTTAACTATTACTGCAAATTAAACCACTAAAAGTAATGTATTAAAAGTAATAATAGTAATTAATATAATTACTATTATTTCAGCACGTATCTGTATCAAATGAAATAAATGAGAATTCTTTTTTCTTAAAAATAAATGGAAGAAAAATTTTCTGTGACGTTTTAAAATATTATTAGTTCAATTAAATAGTTCTATTAAGGCAAACATGGACTAATAAATACAGGATATCTTCAGCCCAACAGACTGAACTTCTAACTGAATTTGTAAACATTTAGTAATAGACATTCATCTGTTAATAAAACGGTCTAAATGAAGTAAAATATTATATTTTATGAAACTTGAGTCAAAAAATGCTATGATGAATTACAAATGTTAAACTATAAGTAGTTTTCGTTTCCCTGTGAATCATATTGAACAAAATATTCTTGAGAAACTAATATTTTAAATGCAAAAAGTTGCTTTCCAATGAACTAAATCAGTCACTAAAACTGACTGATTTATGAAAATTTAAATATCGCTATTCTATAAAAACCAACGATTTTAGACTTTTACGTCCACCGTCATAAAAAAAAAAAACAAATGCCAATCAATGCTCAAAGCTCCTCCAAGGCTGATTTTAAATGAATCTGCGTGTATTTGTGTATATATGTGTTGGCACTCTGTACATCCGACCATATGCCCTAGAGCTACCAAACTCCATCCATATATACTTTGGAGGATAGGAGTGTACAACTTAGAGGGATCTCTTTGAAATTTTATTTAGAATATTAATTAAAAATTAAGCGAACAGCATGATACTGATTTTTATATCATCTAAAAGTCCGAAAACTAATCTTTTCAATGATATCAATGTTTTAACAAACAAATAAATAAATTTTCTGCTTTTTATGGATTTTTAAGAATATTTCAATCGTATTTTCCAACAATTTATTTCGCACAAAATGAAAATGAAAGTTAGCCTCCACAAGCTCGTTGTGAGTGAATGGGAAAAATTACTTCTATCAGTGCGTTGCCATCACGATTACAAAAACTCAGATTGAAAGATTAAATGAACTCTTATTGCAAACTAAACCTAGTAAAGTATAATGTTCCAGAAATAATGGAATAATATAAAATGTGATATTTTCTTTACAAAAATTAATACGAGAGAAAAATTTTCTCTGATGTTTTAAACTCGCTATATTATTAATTCAATAAATCCTGTTTATTTAAGGCATACATACTTTAAGATATACAGGATATCCACTCTAATCTTGGCCCAACAGTTAATTTCTAAAACTATCGCTGTTTCTGGAAGAGCACACAATTTATCTCTATTCATTGAATTTTTCTCAGATGCATTTAACGGAAACTACGGAGATTAAAGAGATAAAATCAGGATTCGAAGACCCTATTCGGAAAATAGTGTAATAGTTATGGCAGATCAAAATCTCAAAGTTTTCGATATAATAGATCTTTAAAAAATATCTAACATTAGAAATGTGATTTTAATCATCCAATACTTTTTTCATGTATTTTTTTTATTAGAATTGATTTAAAAGAACATTCATATTTGTTTCATTGCAGCATACTAAAATGATCGCTAAGCTATAAAATAACAATTACAACTTCCTTCACGGAACAATTTGATGACAGTTTATTTTTTCTGATAATGCATATTATTTTTAAATATTAATTTTCTTAAGTAATCATAATGATACTAATGTTATCCAATATTATAAGAAAATAGTAAAATGCTAATTACTAGCTGATAGAATGTCTTAACGAGGCAAAAAAATTTCAATTAAGGAAAAACGCAGACGATATAAAAAAGAATGATGAAAGAATGCTTTAAAAAAAGAAGCCATTTTCAGATAACATTTATTTGTAAAATAAAATAAGTGGGCAATTCATTCTGAAAATCTTAAAGTGATATTCATAAATCATTATTATTAAAAAGCTTTAAAATCTTTAATAGAATCACTGAAAAATTTCAAATAAAGTTAATCTTAGTTGTAATTGCTCTAAATTTAAAACATTTATACACTTTTTTATATTAATAGGTTTTATTAAGCTAAATAATTATTTTAATAATGCTTTTAAAAATAAATTTCCCATATATTTTTAATATGAAAACTTTTATTTTTTATCAATTCATTTATCAGAATTTAGTTTTAGTTTTTAATTTCGGAAAATTATTTTTTTCAAACAGTCAATTTATGAATAATAAAATAACAAGAACATTTTCCATGTAAATGAAAACAATAAGAACAGCTGTTTTTTAATACATTGCAAACGATTTTTATCACTATTTTAATGTACTTAGAGAGATAAAAAAGCCTAAATAAAGCGAAATAAAACGATTTTTTTCTTCTTTAGTTATTGCGAGGTGAAAAAAAAAACAAGTTGAGAAATTTTGTATACAAGATAATTCAGTTGACTGCACAAGAAAAATCTTATTTTATTTTCCATCTCTTATTCAGAAATAAGTATTATATACATTTTTTGAAAATATTTAATATTTAGTGATTAGTTTTTAATTACCTTACATAATAATTTTATTTCTTGCCACAGTTTTGAGTTTTAAAATCTTATCATTCTTACGAATTTAAAATTTTTTTCTGAAAGATGAAGATAATATCTGGATGGAATAAGAGAAAAATTATAGACGAATATCTGTTTTTGTTTGTCCTTCTAGATAATTTTTTTTCATTTATTTCAATAATAAATATTACATACTTAAAATACTCAACTTCGAGATTCTTTTTAGCCTTAAGAGAGTTACGTCCGGCTACGAAGCCTATGAATGATCTGAATACCTAAGATAATTAGTGCGAGTATTTGGTGAATGCAAAATATCCTTCATTATGACGCAACTCATGTGTTGGCTTTCATTTTCAGATACAACATGTCATCAAAGTGGAGGTAACTTAAACCCACACTATTACTGTATCCACCAAGGATGCAAGATCCTAGTTACTTCTATGGCATCATCTTATCCTCATATCTGAAATATTACTCGACATGACTCGAGATTTTTTTCTTACTGTCTTAGATTGCATGGAATCAGAAAAATGCAACTAAGCATTCTTATGTTTGTCCATGCATGCGCGTCTGATAATCGCAAAACTCCTCACACCAAAATTGAAATTTTGTTCATAATTTTGGGCTAAATTTGTTAGATAAAAATAAAACCTTTTTTATACACATATTCGATTTTCTTAAATGTATTTATTTAAAAAAGTTCATAAAAACATGCCACACTTTGTTGCATTCTACATACCATATTTACAGACATTTTTAATTTATATATTGCATTACTCTTTGAAAAATATTTATTTTGACATTTAATTATTGAATTAATTTGCCAAATTGATATAATTTAGATCTTAAGACTCCAAAACTCATTAGAAGAAGTTCGAAATTCGGTAAAAAATTTTGGGGAGGAATTTCGACTTATATAGACTTATATAGAAAGCCAGACTTTAAATACTAGCTGCTACGTAAAATTATATTAATACAACATAAATTATTTCGTAATGTACGTAATCGGGTCTTAGATTTAAATTATCTTGATACGAATTAGATTGCAAATTGGTATAAATATCATAAACTAGTTCCTGTAATCACTACTAGTTAAAGGCACAGCAATAGTTAATGTTATCCCTTAACTTGTCAGAAGAAAGTATGGTCAAAACGAATGGTTCGATTCTTCTAAACTGGAAGTAATTACTACACTTAGTGGTTCCTTAATAACGTACCTTTTCCCGCGAGAATTGAGTTATCCAGATCCTGGTATCGGAATTCGAATTCGGAGGCAATTAAATGGTATCCGGTTGCTTTTGCCCAAACCTGTGATTCCTAACTGCGCGCAGGAAGTTCCGGCCGGTGTGCTAAGAGTAAATTGTTAACATAACGAGACGATGCTTTCGAATCCGTTAATTTAATTATAGGTCATTAAAAGAAGTATATTCGTTATTTAACTCCGATTTAGTTTTCTAATAAACTGAAGAGAAAAAAGTGTTGAATGCTTTGAAAAATTCGACTTTCAGAAACTCATCTCCATGTTTTACACTTAGCTTATTACGAAATAAACAATTTTAGAACAATGCTTGTCCATCAGTCTATATGTGAACGCTATAATTCAACCAACGGTTGTGGTACCTCTGAAAAGACCCTCCACAACAAATTTTTGAGCCTTGGGCGAAGTCGTGAAAGCCATCAATGCTCAGATTTTTATTTTCAGTGCCCCAAACATAAGCGTTCTGTGATCAGTATAGGGAAGAAAACTGAGTATGCATTTTGTACAGCATTTTTTTCCTACCGAATGAAACAAAACATGACACATATCTACTATTTTAGTACAAAAATCAAATACAAAATTTAATTTATTTAAGTTTTTGTGTTTTTGAGGTATCCCATTTCTATGCATACGGAAGTAAAGATCGAAAAAACCGTATTCAAGAATTCTTAGATAATAATTAAACCATATGAATGAATTATAATTAACTGAATCAACAATTATAAAGGAGGAAGAAAAATTTATATGATTTGAAAAGAATGTCACGTCAAAATGAATTTGTTGCTGAATTCTTCCATTTTGAATCACTAAAAACAGATGCCAAACGATTAATCAAATTAAAAACAAAAAGAAAGAAACTAGATATTTTTATTTGCAAATATATATAAAAAATTGACTTGAACACATTGAGGAAAGCTAAATTAATTGGAACGGCTTGAAGAAAACTAATTTAACCACTTAAAGAGATAAATTATAATTTTTTTTACCCTTGGTATACATACAAACGTATAACGAATTAACTCATTTTATGTCCTTTTGTAGTTTATCATTATTATTACAGTTTTGTATATGATAATTATTTAATTTTATATTATTTTTAAATATTAGTTGCTAATAATTAGTAAGACTGAATACAGCAATTTTATATTATAATTTAAATATGCAATAAAAAAACTACTGAAAGAAATTAAGAGTTCATTGCATAAAACAAAACGAAATTGGCATTTTCTAGTAGAATTACTTAGTGAATAACTATTGAATAGACTGCAACTATTTTCTAAGCAATGTTTAATAAATTAGAAAGATGAAAAGGATAGCTAATTTAATATGAAATATTGAAATAAAATAAAGTATAACTGATAAAAAATAAGATTAAAAAAATAATTTAAAACACTCTTGGACCGTCTTTCAGCCTATTTGCATGTCGCTCGCTTATTACTCGCTGTCCTTGAGTCAGTGACCAAAATCATGAATATGTGTCAAATTTTGGTTTTAATTATAAATCCAGCGTTTTTGGGTTTTGAAATAAAGTAATTTCAATTCCTAATTAATCAAATAAATTGCACAGGTAATTAACATAACATTTACTTCTTAACTCTCATTATTGAAGGAAATCGAACGACTCAACATTTGACAAAACACTGAAAACAATTTGAAGTTTTGTTCAAAAATCGTCCGTTGATGGCGAAACTGGAAAGGCGTATCTATTACGAGATACTGTCGTTTAACCAAAAATTTTGTTTGGTTAAATATAATAGCTAACTTAACAATCCTAAGAAATATACTAGAAATGCCCAGAAAAAGTTGGTCGTATCTTTCTTCAAAATAGCGCTTGACAACGTAGATCCTTGGCCACACGGCGAAAGTGATGGAAGTATTATTCTACATTCCAAATTTTTTTGACTTAGTACTTTCAGATTACTATATGCTTCACTCTACGCAAAGTTTTCTGAAAGAAAAAAAAGTGAAGAGCTAAAAACAACACATTAATCTAACTAAAAGACAGGGGAAATCAGTGAGATTTCGGCAAGGAAATTTCAAAAAAGATGGCAAATAAATAGAATAGTGCATATATAATGGTGCAAATGTTATTTTATAATACAAAAAAAAAATTTTAATATACCACTAAAATAAGCGTGAACAACACAAAATTTCAGACTATTAATAACAATATGCTTACATTATAAAATTCCTAAAAAAAAATCAACTGAAATGTGAAGAAATAATTCATGGACTTAAATTATAAAATTTAACTTTTCCTTCACTTTTCACATTTTCTTATATTTTAAGACACATTTTTATTAGAATTAATATATTTATAAATAAATATTAGCAATATGCGGAGTCATCGTAAATTACATCTCTTTTTCCAAAACTGTCTATTAAAAAAAAAGTTTAATATTCCCTTTATTTCATTTTAATTTGCTATGACATCAGAAAAGAAACCCCTATCAAATAAAAAGCTGAAAGTGCTCTCTTGAGTTTTTCAATTTCTTCTGTTCCAATTTCTTCCACTTAAAAAAAATTATAATAATTCTCTTCTGACTAAAATCGGTTTGATTTTTGAAAAAAATTCTCCAATTATTTTTAAAAATATATAAGCATTTATTTTTATCTGATTTTACGAAATTCTGTTTTTCTGTGTAAATATTCGTATTTTTCAAATTCTTTCATCATAATTTATCATGCATTCTTTTTCTCCATCATAATATTGTTAAAAATATGAAAACGATTTCTTGATTGCTTAGCTCAAGTTTTGTTACTTCTTTTGTAAGTCATTATTTCAAAGTCGTTTGGCTTATTTTGAATGTAGTTGTATTTTCTCGAAGAATATGTTATTGTGTTAGAAATTTCGCTTAAAGCTGTTGATCCGATTACTGCTTAAAATCGTTAATGGTCTTAAGAAAAGACAATTCTCTAATGCTGTTAGAATTAGATTTCTGTTTGCTTTCTTGATACAAAGAATTGCTTTAAGTCCCATTTGTTTGAAAGGAAACTTCAAAGAATCTGAAAAACTCTTTTGTGTATTTTAAGTTGTTGTTTTAAATGTATTGCAATTATTGCAGTTTTACGTAACACGATTGAAGTATGAAAATAAGTTGCTCAGAAAATCTATTATGAAATAAATTTTGATTCGATAAATGACCTCTGTTCGAATAAATATTTCTAAAAGTACAGATTCAAGTATCGCTGTCAGATTCTGTACATTAAATTGAAAAAGTTACGCTCTGCTGAAATTTAAAAAATATTTGTTTGTGTTGTTGAAAGTAGTGTAAATCTTTGTTAATCTTTGCTTGATATTACCATATAATTTACATTTTCCTATAATTTTGAATGGTTTTCTTATATTTAATTAATTGTAAATGAATTTACTTTTACTATGAATTGTAACTTTCTGAAACGCTTCTTCTTAATTGTAGAGGTAATCTTTCACTTCGATAAGTGACATTTTAAGGAACTACAGCTTATAGCCGGCTTAAACGATTGATATAGTGTAGCTTTCACTATTATTGCAAAAACGTCTTCACAACGAATTTGCCTTGTGCGTTCAATTATAATCCATTAATTTTTCCCTCCACAAAATACAATTTTAGAAAAAAAATGGCAAAGTCATGCTATCCAGATGAGTTGACTAATTTTTTCATTACATCCACGAGATTTGTTACTCCTATTGTTTTTTAATTATCTACATGGCTGCTGCACAGACACAGTCTATTGTAAAGCTATATTGATTGAGATAGAAAATAAATTTCATTTTATAATAATTTTTCATTAAGTGAGGTGTTAAAATATTTATTTTATCTTTCATGACAATTAAACTATTACTATCATTTATTTGTTCTGAATGTAAAAATATACATTCTGAAACCTCTGATATAGATATATTGTGGTTAAACGGTCACATTTTTTAAATAACTAACATTTTTTTCTTCTTCTGTGTAAAAATAATCGACGATTTTCGTTGTTAGGTTTAGTTTTCAAGTTCTCTGCCTATCTTTACTATTTATAACATTCAAAAATATGCAAAAATTAATCAACCAACTGATGTAATACGTTTTATTTCTAAAATATCAAACAAATTGAGTAATTTAATGATAAAACTGATCCATATCCCATCTATTAAATTCTTTGCAAAATTTAAATTAGCATGTTCAAGTACAGACTGCGGATATTCCATCGAATTCAATTTGCACAAAATTTGTAATTTTTGTGCAAAGATTATACACCAGATATCGTCCACCTGGCTTGTTAAATTTTTGAGTTATGAATTTCAGCCATAATACCAAACCAGAAGGAGTAGTCCCTCCGAAACTTCCGAGCATACTTCCTAAAAAATATATAGGAATAGTTGAGGCTAGACAAGTAATTTCGTGACCACCATGAGTGCTCAAATTTTTATTTTCAGAGTAACACACATAAGCACGTTCTGTTTCGTATTATAGTGAAGAAACCCGGGTATACTTTTTAGATGGCTTTTTTTCAACGAATTGAAACTAAAATTGGAGAGAATTACAATTTTAATAATTTAACTAGGGAAATACAATTTAATTAGATCATATATGAAATTTCACTTATCTAAATCGCTGCGTGTTTTAATCATCGCTTTTATATGCGTAAAAATGTATAAACTCACAGATGGTCGACTCGTTAAGACCTTTGGTTTTCAAAATGTAATACAAATCTACCATTTCGGTATTAAAACCGTGTTAAAACTTTTTTTCATCTAGCGCTTTTTATGTTGTCTGTTAAAGAGTTCCTTTGGATAAACAGACAAACTTTCTATGTATGGATTTCTTATTGAATTTATATACAAATTTAGTATACAAGGCCCCATACTGAATGTCATCTGTCTGTTTCAGAGCATTTTTTAATTATCGTGTTTCCAGGTGTATATAAATCCAAAAATATGTTTTTTAGATTGAAGGAAATTTGAAACCTGAAGATTTGTCAGAATCCCTTTTTGTCGACTGCAATAATTTCTCGAGATAAATCGGGAAAGTAATCAGCGAGAGTGGTCTCCTGAAAACTTTCCAGCAAACTCTCTAATAAACTTGTAATGCCAGAGAACTCTTACATGGTTCAACTGTTCCGAAATATTTTTTGGTGTGAATTTAGAATTTTTACTGATTGTATCATGTCATCTTTGACGCGTAATGTGGCGATTATTGAGGTTAATAGTACTCAAAAGTCGTATTTGTGTTTTTCCCCCACCCGACTGACACAAAACGTTAACATAAAACTACAATTGTAGTCACAAAAATCCCATAGCATATTTGATGTATTTGAATCATTCCGTTTTTGAGTTATTTACATGTTTCTGAAAATACAGACCGACAGACAACCAACTCGTTATTCGACTTGGCTCAAAACTTGACAGGTGTCTACATTATAGATGTTGTTGTTTCTTATGGCACTTGCCATGGACAAGCCCGCTGTTACGAAGAAAGCGATTTAAGCCGGTGGGGGAGCGTCTCTTGTTTTTTTTAGTAGCGCCAACTGGGGTCAAGAGTACGACTTTGCTACTCACGCATCACTCATTCGCTTGCACAACCCCTTTTTACAGGAGGGCACATTCACACATCTCACAGATAGAACAACGGAAGAACAACCATGCCCAAATCAGGACTTGAACCCGGGACGCCCAGAACACGGGGAAGACGCTCTACCCCTATGCTAGGACGCCGGCTTATAGATGTTAAATCTCTGTACCGAATTTTCTTTATCTAACTCTCTTCGTTTTGCAATGATCGTCTTAACTTATATTCGAACAGCAGGACAGACGAACTTCCTCTAAACGTATTTTACACAAAATTTAATAGAAATCAGCAAATTTGGTATAAAGACCGTATAACAAATGTCATCCCTTTAGTTCAAGGTGTTTTTGCACAGACACAGACAGACAGACGGACATTTTCTAAAAATTTGTTTAAAACGTCAAGATTCGTCAAAATCTCGAGTTCGAATTTGTTGACGATTGCTATACGTATATGATGTGAAAGTAAAAAAGGATATTTTATCAGACTCAGATAAAACATTGAGATTTATCGAAACGTTGATCTCAGATTCTTTAAGGAATCACGATTTGGTTTCCTCATATCCTTCCCCTACGACAAAGTTAAAATAAATATTGCTGTGATATCATTTTTGTATACAAATGCTTACGTCAACGCGGAAGTTTGACATATGGGTCTATCCAGTAGAGCTCTAGTAAACAAGCTTACACACAATCATATTTTACCCAAACATCCACAAAGCACAAAGGAAAGAAACTTTCCTACATAGTTACGTAACTTCGACTCTCCCTTCCGAACAAAGAAAGCACCATTATTTTTCTTCAGCCTGATACCGTCTCATTTCCGGTGATCTTGATCTTGGCATTGCATTCCCCATCCAATCGATTATCCCCCTTCTCGCACACAGTTCGATTAATCAATTCGACAATCGATTTATGGGAAATCAATCGAAACTTCTCGTTAGGAGCGATATCCCATTTCCAGACAGCACGTAACTGCTGCCACTACCTGAGAAATAAAAGTTATAATAATAATGAGACTCAACACCGAATTTCTGTAGCTCGGGGCTCTGTCAATAGCATCTGCATTATAATCTCCTCGAATCAATACTACTTCTACTCGCGACTGTAGCAGAGGAAACATATTAATCACAAAAGCCAACTTCACTTGCATCAGCGACTCAATGATAGATTTAATGGCTACCTTTGCTTAACTATTTTCGGAGCTATGCGATGAATTTTGTAAGACTTTTGAAGTTGGAAGTTGGTTATTCTGCAAATTATCAAGGATGGGAACTTTTGTTGCACGAGTTTGAGTATATCGCTTGAAGAAACATTTTTAATGATGATTATTATCTATGTATTAGTCATTTATAAAAGTAACTTTGTAACTTAAAGAATCTATCTATAATCTGAAGCAATTCATTTATTGCCGTTAAAAATGAATGATAGGAATTTTGAATCTAAAGAATTTATTAACTGCACTGCTTGCTATAAGAGAATAAAGATGAAGGTTTGCTTATATGCATTTTAAATAAATTCATAATTTCGTTCAATTTTCATGTGTGTGGTCTCTTCAAGACAAAATGAATGCCATGTTTCCAGAATCCAAAAATTATTGAAATGTGAGTTAATTAAAAATTAAGCATTTTTTCGGGGTTCGAGGTTTCGATTCTATTTTTCGGTAACATTACGCGTAAAAATAATTTAATTATTTAAAATTTAAAAAAAAACTTAATTTTTTTCCTTTCGCTTTTATTTCGCAATATTTAAACTTTTTCTCTTATATGCGCAGTAATTTATAGTAGACTGGTTCCATTAAATTAATATCTTTTCAGTTTTATTAAATAATCATATGAAATTTTTAATCGATTCATTCCATATTAATAATTACAAAACTAGTGAGACCTATATTTGGTATGAACAAGTTGTTCATCAAAGGTGGCTAATTATGTACAAGAGTGAAAAAGATTTACATAAATGAAATTTATATACACAACGATCTCGAATATCTAATCGTCTGTCAGTTCTCTCTCTTCTAACTGAGCCACTTCTAGAAAGTCTAACTGTGTTTAACATTTCTCATAAAGACTTTACACAAACAGAGCATCAAAGTTGTCAATTTTTTATGCTGTGAAAAGTCATTAAAAGCAGATGTTACATGTAATATGTCTTAATTTAAATTCTAATTAATTTCTTAAATTTTATCTTAAATTAGCTCACGTTAACTATATTCTAAAATGTTCTCTTGTATTTCCTGATCCAATTCCGACTATTATTTATTTGATTAAAAAAATCTGATGATTTTCGCATTTCCCACACTCAGAGGATAAAAATTCTTAATGATTACAACATTCTTTCAAAGATATTTAAGATTCCCTTATCTAAATCGACTCGTGGAAGAGAAATCTCTATCACAATCTCATAGTAAAATCACTGGAGGGACAAACTCGCATCTCTTTTATTCTTGTGTTGTGATGTAAATTGTCACATCTCTTATCACCTTTTCTTTGTTTATATTATATCCCTCCCGTGGGGAAATAAATCGAAGTTGAAATTTCAAAAGTTCGTTCTTGTTTTTTCAGTTTATATGTAAAGACTTATTTACTCTAGCTCGAATAACATGCCTCTACTAATCAGATTATATATCAAATCAAATATCTCTCATGGGCCCTAGGAGAAAGCCTGGTTGAGATTAATGCTTAGAGGTGGCTCATATTACAAAAATCACACACTAATTTAACATAAACGAATTTAATGAACTGGATGAACGGCTGGTCCGTTTTACATTGATGAACGCTATTACATTATTGAATACAGTTTTAATGGCGGGAATCAGATAGCTTCTTATTGGCTGTTGAGTGATGACGAGAGTACTGCCAGGATGACGCTCCGTACACCACACACACACACACACACACACATATGTATATATATATAATATGAATTGAAGTTATTTAGAGGGAAAAAAGATTTTAAAACATATTCCATTTATATATACTTCAATACTGATATGAGAAAATTCCGTGAATTTTCTTTATTCTTTTTTCGATTACTATAAAATTCTAGCGGGAACCCGGCGTGTTACTACCGCAGTAGAAATAATTTTGGAAAAATCGTTTGAAAATTCGAATAGCTATCTTGTTTAATTATGAATGATAGAAAGAGTGATATTTATTTTCCTGTCGACAGTAAATACATTCACTGAAATTGAATGATATGTAAAATAGAAATATAAATAATCTATTTTTTTTTTTACTTTACTGTTCAAGTTTACTACATGGTAGGCAATATTCTTTTGTTTTTCCGTCTTTAGCAAAAACAAATAATTTTCTCTTTCCGACTCATGAGTATATAACATACAACTAGCCATGGGAAACACATAGATTTTCTGAGTTCAAAGCAATAAGTTGACTAAGTTTTATTGCAATTGGATGAACGGTATAGCAGCGCATAAAATACGAACAAACAAAAATTCATTTTATTTACTAAATGTACAGTTGAAGAAAATATTTTTTAAGAATATTTGGAGAAACTAGAAAAGAATTATCGAAAATCAGAAACATTTGTGAATCCTATTATAGGTTGATTGATTTTTTTATTCTTTTATTAAAATAAAAATGTTCAATGCATCTGCGAACTTATTTTTATTATTAAATAAAATACTGATTTCGAAAATCTTAACGAAAGAAAAAAAATTCATAGTTTAAATTGAATCTCTATTAATCAGATTTTCGTTTATCTGAAATAATTACGGTTTATTTCGCTCAAGTTCTTATTAATTTTCTCAACCTAACTTGTTTAAAAACTTTAATTGCTGTCAAAGTATAAAAGAACTAGTAAATTACTGAGGCAATTAAAAAGAAATATAAAGTCTCCATAAACTGAGGAAAGTAATTTTGTATAAGCTTTGTTATTATTTTAATTACAGATTTACTTTTTCCATGTACGGAAATGTTTATACTGAATATTATTGCAAAAAAAAAAATGTAAGTTTATCTTTTTGTAGTTGATGATATGCTTAAATTTTTTTAAATTTAAAAACAAATTAATTTCAAATTTAATGAGATATTATCTTAAACCACAAAAATTTTCCGAATGCACTCTTAAAAATAATTTTAATTTACAAAAAATATTTGGAAAATTTTAATGCTTTATGATTTAGCAAACGATTTCATTTAAAACCTTCTTCAAAAATTGGAATACATTTAAATAACAGTATAATTATTTATTTCTGTATGAACAATAACATCTGAAATAGCCATTAAACGTTATTCTGTTTACCTAAACAATTATTTCGACATTCGCCGTTTCTTGGATGCGACTGATAAAAGAAAACTCTTTTATTTGCAATAAATTTTATTCCTTTCTTTCGGCATTCACACCCTCAAAACCAAAATTGTTACAACTTCATTAAATTTCACATTCGCGCCATAAAAGACGACCCGGGAAAAGGGAAGAAAGGCATTTAAAGGGAAAAAAAATAAAGAAATGTGTAGGCTATCAAATTTCTCGACATCGCTTTCAGATAACCTCTATCATTTTACAATGCATGGAATAGAGAATACTCGTTTTATTTTTATTTTTTATTTGCGCCATTTCACGAAGACAAAGTATCCCCGCCAAAAACTGGAATTACCATACAGATATCCCCCTAAAAATGAGAAAAGGAGGAATTTACCCCCCTGGCAATTTATCGTCTGGCATCATCACGAAAAAAAGAAAATGAGAAAGAATTGGTTTTTCTTCTTCCCAATTGTCGCATTCAAAAATTCTTTTCCTTTTCAAACCCACCTCCCCTCCCCACCCAAGTTATTGATGGACTGCGTCCTTAGAACTGTCGTCAGTGACGTCACCAGTGGCAGGCCAATAGGCGTAAGATTCTGTCAATTGACCGCGACTAATGCAAGGCCGTTCGTCAAACGTCCTCGCAACCGAAATGCTTTCGGTCCGGGTGTCCGGAACAATTATCCGGGAACTCCCCATCTGTTTTGGTTTCCCAACATACCGGGGAGAGGCGGGGGAGGTAGTATTTTATGGCGAATAAAGAGTTCGGAAGGCAAGAATTGTTTTGGTGTCTTAGATGTGAAAGAGATGCGTATCGGCGAATACTTTTTTTTTTGTTCTGTTTTAGGTCTGATGTTTTTATAGCTGTATTTCGTAACTTAATGCCTTCGCTAGTCTTTAAACCACATTTTTACTTTACTTTATCCACTTATTTATCATAATCTTCATATTATATATTTTTTCTTTTTTTAATTTTGATCCCCCCCCCCCCCTCCTGAAATTAAGAGTTTTTACTTTCTATACATAGTATGGAGAAAGTATAGTAATAGCCAAAATTTCGAACTCGAGGTTTTGACGGATCTCCACGTTTTAATGCCTCCTTGAGTTCGAAAAGTGTATTTGGAAAATATTATTGTCAATCTGTGACAAAGATAACAGAAAAACGTTTTGAAATTTGGTATACGGTCTTTAAGCCAAAATTTCAGAATTCTATCAAATTTTGAGTAAAATGTGTTCAGAGGAAGTGCGGCTGTTTGAATGTAAAGTAACACGATAATTACAAAACGAAGCGAGCTAGATAGATAAAATTCAGTATACAGATTTAACATCTTAAACAACTGTCAAACTTTGAGCCAAAGTCAGCCACGGGTTGACTGTCTGTCGGTTTGTACTTTCAGAAACATGCAAACATGATAATTCAAAAACGCAAAGACTTGAATATATCAAATCTGGTATGGGATTTTATGACTACGAATGCAATTTTGTGTAAAATTATTGTTTCAGTCGGTTGAGAAAAATGTATCTGAAACACAAATTTGAATTTTGGATATCATTAACGCTTGCTAGGGATTAATCGCCAAATATCTCGCCAAGAATAACACGATAAATTTAATATAAATACTAAATTCAAGCCAAAAGTTAATATTTCGTTACTATGACATGAGAAGTTCATTAGAGAGTATGCGAAAAAGCATTGAAGAGATCACTTGCGCTGTTTCTTTAAAAAATAATTATTAATAAATATCTTTTTTGTAGCAGTTGCGTTACTCTATCTTTTCTTTTGGATAATAGATGGCGTTACCTGATTAGGTACGCATCTCACAGTTCATTGCGATTGTTATTAAAATGAGATGAGATGCAGTTCTGTGAAAAGTGGCGCGTTAATGTCTTGTCTTGTCTTCGTGTTTATGTTTGTTTTGTGTGAATTGTGATCTTTAAAGAAATGTTCTCGAAAACATACGTCCTCTTGCTTCCACTGCAAGGATCGTAATGATCTTTATTCCATCACAGTTTGAGGATCTTGCGCGAAGGCAGTTTAAACCTGAATAAAGCTAATCAGAGTTTTTTCTGGAGAACGTTTTTCCGACTTCATTTTTACAAGAAACATTTTGTGCGGTAAACACTGGAAAACAAATTTTAAGAAAACAATAATTAATTAGTAATTGTTAAGTAGAAACAAAATTATGTTGCAGTAAGTAATGGGTGATAATGTATATTATTACAAATTTGTAATATTGTTTCCCAGTACAGTAAGACTTGTAAGGAATTGAGTTTTACGGATATTTTAATGGACATTAAATAGATTTCAAGTCAATGACCCCCTATCCAGGCGATGAATTTTGTGACCTTGGATGACTACTTTTACGTTTTTTACTAAAACACGTTATCGACATTAGATAAGAAATGACGAATTGCACACTAATCCTCCGCTTTGTTGCGGGTGGCTGTCTTCTATACTCGGACATCATGCTTGTTGCTTTGTACACCTGGTAGGTCAAAAGTTGCGCCTAGCTGAACAACTTAAATGTTCGCCATCCATAGGTTAATCTTCGAAGATGTGGAAATAAAATAACAGTCAAATCGTCAGACACTTTTAATCTAAAGAATTATTCCAATTTGTTTATCAGTTTGAAAAAAAAAAATCGTTTAGTAAAGCTTGAATCTTCAAGATTTTTTTCTGTTGTCTAAAGGCGAAGTTTATTTTTGTGGAACTAGCATAGGAATATGGTTTTCCCTAACAATACGCTCGGTGTATCAAACGCTATTATTATTTTTTTTTATTGTTATTGGCATTATCTAGCAAATCAAACGGTACTAAAACCATCCATCAAAAGTCATGCAAAAGAATCTAAGATTAATGTAATTAAAATCTTGTAAGAACTTTTTTTATTAGATTTATAAACATATTGTTACAAACCTGCAATTCGGCTTCCCAGCATAGTTTGTTCCATCATCAGAAAGATTGTTTTAAAGTCATCGGTATTGGACGGAGTCCGTGTGTCGCATCGGAGGTCCCAGAGCTTGGCGACAAACTTGGCGACCATTTGGTGACTTGGCGACGAATTTGGTGACTTTGGCGCCAAAATAGATTATACCCGAAACTTCGAGAATTTTCCCGATCCGTCCAGTAGGAACCGAGATACGCCTCGAACGTTCCTGATTGGTTGAGAGGCTTCTAGCCCTGCCTCCTGAGACCTATAAAAGGGTCTGCAGCTGCCAGAGTAAGGGGAGCCGACGGTGATGAGTAGTCAGTAGTAGTCGTAAGCGGAGATGAAGAAGAGTAGTCGAAAGCGACAGACTGGAGTAGTCAGAAGCGACAGAGGAGTAGTAGTCGGAATCGACGGTGAAGAACTGATCTTCCAGGGATTAGCAGAGCAGCGACGGAGTCAAGCTGGTGCTGAACTAAGCTGTGCGCTACTGTCTGCAGTAGAGTCTTGTTGTTTGCTGCTGTGTGCACGTCTCGGCTGAAGATAATTGTCTCCTCTGTGCTGTATATAGTTGTCGTCTTTGTGCTGTCCTGGGTGTCTTCGTGTAAATAAACGTCGTTGTTTCTTTTTCTACTGCCGCCTGCTGATTGAGCGTTCTCCACACCATATAACTTCCACTATCCAAACGAACCCCTGAAAAAATTCGTAACAATATTAATTATACTTAGAAAATTATTTTTAACAGAAATGATTTTTAAAGGACAGACTTCTTTTTAATAATTTTATCGAAATCTTCACATTACCGAATTTTTTACAACAGCATCTTCAACAAAATTTATAAAATTCTATACCGATATGAAAAAAAAAAAAATCTCTTTTTAACTTTTAAATGTTTCTTAAAAATGAAGAACGAAAAAACGATTCCTGATAAAAAGAGAGGATACTTAATATATTCTTTTTCGGGAAGGAAAAAAAAAAACAAACCCTAACGTGTTTTTAACTAAAGATATTTAATGATAAAGCAAACATTAGTTTTACGTATTTAATTTCCGATCATTTGATATGTCAACGTTCGAATCCCAAAACTTATTTACATACTTATCTCTTTTCTTTAGCTAATGCCATTCTGCAAAACGAAACTATGTATCGAATAGTTTCTTTTTAAAACGAACGATTTTGTTATTCCTGTTTCTCTTTATTATTATCATTGCTAGCTCTTTTTCAATTCAGATGTGCTCGATTTGCTGTTTACTCAATGGATTATTTTATTTCTTCGTCAGTATTTTTTTTATAAATCGTTTCAAACTGAAAGCTGCTATAAATTTATCTTTTCTTCAACGGAATACTTTTTTTTTTAATTTTTTTACTTTGGTAACGATTTCAATGTTTATCACCCAGCTCGTTTTTTTTTTATTTATTTATTTCCTCGTTTAATTTTTTATGTGCTTCCATTTATTTTCATGTGAAATCAACAGCATGGAAAAATCTGAAATTATTTATTTGATGAAAATATTTTCGAATGAATTTTAACAATAAATTATAGAAATTGAAATAATTCAATTTCATGGTGGGAAAATGTAAGACAAATTTATTCAAATATCAAAATAAAGTTTCTTCTTCTATATAATATTGTCGATATTATCCAGGTACACAGATTATTCAAGCTGTTATGAACACAAATAGGTGAAATTTGTATTCTTGGTAAGGGTATTTTTTCTAGTCTTTTTATTATCAGAACACAGAAATAGAATTAACTAGACGAAGTATTTTGTTACATTTATTACACGATCTTTGCATCAAAAATTCAGATGCATACAAAAATTACATGCTAACACGATATTTGAAATTCAGTATATAGCTTTATCACCAAAATTATTTACTTGTTTACAGTAAATACTTTGTGAATGCATTAATATCTTTTATAAAAGAAATCTATTGTTAAAATAATAATTTATACATGCAATAACAAATATTTATATACAGTACACATCCTAGTATCCGGTTCGTGACTATCCGGCCTTCGTACTATCCGGATTAGTTTTCTTTTATCATAATTAAACGATGAATACAAAGTGTTGCATTGGCAACATTGCCAAGGCATTGGAAGCGGACGTCTGCTATGATTCTCCTACATGTCGTGTGCAAAATACAAATTGTGACAGGAAAAGAGCAGAGCTCTGCTCGTTGTCCATTGTTTCGTCATTGTGTAACGGACGTCTATTAAGAACTTTTTTTAAAAACTGAAAGCTTTGACTCTTATTTTAGGGTTACCTTTTCATATCTGTATAATCATTTATCAGTAAAAAATAAAATCAGTTTAAGCCAATTTTCTTAAGAATCAGGTCAACGATTTACGTTAATATTTTGTTTATGTTAAATTGGATACTACAGAATTTATGTTGAAATGTGTGCAGTTTATATCATTTAACTTACTTTTTCTCTAATAAAATCTTGCAGTGCAGTATATAAACTACCAATACAGAACCTTCTATTTTAACGCGACACGTTACCAGCAACTACTTTTATGTTCACAGGGCCCCGTTCACATTCTATATGGCTTGAGATAAATGGTGGGTTTAATACTCAGTAAAAAGAGAGAAAAAACATTTTATAACAGTCAATTTTAGTATATAAACTTGTGTCTTCTGGTATTGGTGGACAAAGAAATGATCTCATAGAACTCGGGCCTATCCGGCTTTTTTGTTATCCGGCCTGTTCTTCCACCACATTAGTCCGGATACTCGGGAGTGTACTGTAGTATTTAAAATAACTGGCAAAACAAAGAACCAATTCCCCTCCGCCTGCCGCAGCACACACACATACACCAGGCTTCCGTTACCAATTTTATTAATTTTTATTTTAAATGAAAACTTTGAGCCCTGGATACGTTATCAGTGGGAACTTGTCGTCTATAGCTCCTTTTTGAGATAAGTCTCAAAAACAGGCAATAAAACTGTATGTTAGTAAATCGGTAATTCGAATATTTTTTTAATGAAATTCAAATTTTTTCTGCAATGTTATTATAATAATCCGAATTATCACTTTTCTTACCAATTAAGGAAAAAAAGATGACAAAATTTTTTATTTTCGTCATCTTTAATTTGACTTATTTTTATTCTTCAAGGGTAAGAAACTCAGCCGAAGCCCTCTGGCCTTTGCCATTTTTTTTCTTTTCTTTTTCTGTCCTCCCCCCTTCTTTATGCATTAAATTTGGTTGAAATTCCGTCTATAATTTTCGCACAAAAGGTGCCTGGACTATTTCAGCCAAATTTGGATGTGATAAATTGTTTAGAAAATGTAAACTTTGGAGTACTTTCTAACCTGTTTTTCCTCGTCAACTTCGAATAAAGCCAACGATATTTGCTTGCTTGTGAAATAATCTTGTGGGTGCATTTAGCTTATTTGGTTAGAGAGGAATTTCAGCTTTCGAACCATTAAAGGAGGCAGATAACACAGAAATAAGTTAATATTGACCAGGAATGAATAACCAGAAATGCTACTCTGATGAACGAGAGGATATACGCAGATATAACAAGCCAGTAGAGAAGCAAAATTCTTTAATGGACATGAAGTTTCGAAATTTCTCGTAGTTATTATCATATTACATTCGGGTCATGTAAATACACCAGAAAGTTTCTTTAAACTTTTTAACCTTTTTTTGTCCAACACTGTTACTCACAATACGCATGGGCAAGATTCACAGTTTCGGAGAATAAAATACTAAAATGGAAAATTATAAATTAATTCAAGAGTAACCATTTGTGAGAAAATATCATCAAAACGAGATATCGCCAACACCAAACATCGATCATGTCCAATTTTTAACCGTAGTAGTCCAGACTATTTTTCCCGTTCTCTTTGCTGATTGAAGCAGCAGTAGAAGAAGCTAATATGCTCTTTTTGTAGTAATGGCGGATGGAATGGCGAATAATTGTAAAAGTATTTATTGTTTAAAGGACATTGATAGTAGCAATAGAGATTCTTGCTACAATATTAGCATGTGATAAATCATAATTGGTAAAAAGGGGACTTGCCCTCAAAAACAATATTTTGTTTTCCAAATTTATCATTCGAACATTCTTATTCTTTGGTTCTTTCATTTGGATTCGATAGCTATCGCGTTTTAAATAATTCAAAGTATTTTATATATAGCAGTTGATGCGAACGATAAATACACCATTGTTGTCAAATATGAAGTTTTGCGCAATGGTCTTGGATTATATCAAAAATAGCCTAACCAAGTTTTTTTAAACTGCCTCATTTTCGTAATTTCTTCAGGTTTACTTTAGCTATTTATCATCCCGTTTTAAAGAAAAAATAGGGCTATTTTGAGATAGATCTCGTAATTTGGAACCACGGTTAGATGACGAGGATGACATCTGAGCTGGAATCCTCCCTCCATACTTCCGCACCACCACACGTAACTTCTTCAAAATCTTTGTTCTTATGATCTCATTATCTCAAGGTATAATTGTGATATAATTAATTCAATCATATTTCATCCGTTAAAAGAACATACATTTTTGTAACTGAATTTCAAATCTGGTATTTTTAAATTTTCTAAATTACTCAACTTTTCAACATATCACTGCGTTGTGCACTCGCATACATTTATTTAAACTCCTAGTTATTATCAAATGTTCATCAATTTTTTCTTTAGTAAAAAAACGAATTCGTTTTAGTAAAGGATTCTTTTTTTTCATTGATTTAAATCCTTTCTTTTGATGAGAATTCTTATGTGAAAAATTTTCTCTTTTCACCCAAATTTCTCTTTGCGATAAACTGCCTCCTGAACAAAAATTAAATTATTTTCATTATCTTCTTTAAAAAATCAAATTATATTTAAATTCATCTTATGTGGTAGTGCAAAATCAGCGGTACACCGTTATCTTTGACTACTTTGTTCGTTGCCCTGAAACTAAAAAGTCACAAATAAGTCATCAATTCATCCCAAAACAAACGACCCACTCGGTCTTTCAGAAACATTTCCTTAAACCAAATTCAATTCATTTCGTCTCATTTACTACAAAATGAGAAGAACAAAAGCTTTAACGATTCCCGGTCAGAAATTCTACACCGCACGAAAACTGCCTATCTTAATCTTAATCGAAACCGGAATTTATCGCCAAGTTTGGCGGGAAGGTAAATGGGGAATTTTAAGGCGATGTAATTGGCGATGTTAATCACCCGGAGAACAAGGCAGCTTTAGGGCGAACCTACTTCTGTGTTTCTAGCAGGTTGCCATGACAATCCGGAGGGTCGATGATACTCATGAATTCACTTCTCTTCCCCCTCCCCCTTTCAAGATGAGGGCGTTGCCAAGGTCGTTTCTTCGTCTAAATGCATACCTTAGCGTAAGGGGGGAGGGAGGAGCGGCTGATGTTTCGATATAACCAAGGTTCTTAATAGTTAATGGACGAAAACAAAAATTTACGAGGTGGTAGCTCGAGTAACTTTATTTAATAAGCAAGATTTGTAAGCTAGGGAAACATAAAAGTTTAATTAAGATTACGAATATGCTGCTTTTGGCGATGCATGTTGATTAAAAATATAAAAGTAGCGAGTGAACTTGAGTTTTTAGTTTGTCAATTATTTATGGAATTTTTAAACAGGTTTTAAATTATTGGAACGCGAATTCGCTGATGAGAAGGGGCGTTTGAGATTATTTGTCAAGATACCAAAGTTGATTGTATGCTCGTTTCACCGAATTAATCTAAGTAATAAAAGCTTGCTTTAAAAATAATGAGCGAATTAAGCGTGGAAGCTTTCTGAGTGACTTAAAGGTTTGGTGATATTATAAATAAAAGACTTTGGAAGATAGACAATGCCCCCTACTTGTTCAACTTTCTCAAGACTGAAAACAAGAAAAAGTTATACTAATTTTGTATAAAAATTCCATTACTATCCTCAATTATCTGGCAAAATTTTATTTTAATCCTGTTTTTGTTATGTTTATTGTATACTATGGTTTGCAATTCGTGATGTGCATCTTTTTCAAAAAAAAAAGGGGGAGGGGGAAGGATACATTTTTTTAAAAAACAAAATCACTAGATAGAAAATGCAATAAAAATTATTGTAGAAATTTGGCATTAAATATGAAGAGATTAAAAATTGTTGATTTATTATTTTATTTGTATTGAATAAGGAATAGTTTTGACTCTCTTAAAGAAACATAAAATCCTTATACTTGTAATTTAGCGACATTTGATTTTTGATCAAATTTTCTGATAGAAGATAAATTGAAAAATTTCTTAACATATCCATATCTGTTTTATTGATGTCTTTTTATGTATGATAATTTCATATCGATTAAATTTTTATGATTTCTTTTTTGTCTTCTTAAAAAAAAAGCCAATTGACTATTTTACTTGGCAATAAAACAAGGATCGAAAAGCTTTCAATTCATTTAACGATATTAATTTTTATACTCATCGGTATAAAATTATTATAATTTTAGAAAAAAAATCATTATTTGAATTACACGTGGCTTTTTAAAATTCATAAATTCAAGGCCTTAACATTCTGATAGTTTAATAACTTAAACTAAAGGAATAAATTTACATGATATCAAGAACATTGGACAAACATTGCATGGGACCTATTATACTTAAAATTTAATTATATGTTAACCTACGTTCTGCTATGACGTCACATCCCCCCCCCCGAAAGATGTTCATTAAATTCGAAAACAAAATCGGTTTCCTCTGTAATGTTTGTAGTTAACATTCCCATTTTCAGTTCTCGTAATTCTGCTGCACTTTTACTGGAATTATACTATTTTCATATACAATTAGCCGCCTTTAAAAACTATTTAGTTTTCCCGGAATACTGGCTGTGTGTTTTAAATCTTTTATGCATACCTTGATATTAAAGGTTCTCACAAACAAAATATCTTTATACATCAAATTTTAAGGTGTTATTTTAATTCCCTCACACCTGTTCTGCTTACTGAACTTTCCTAATAAAGTCTAGTCCAGTAAGATTAAAAGGCCATTAAAAATAAAACTACTCTCTCTGTATTGATCTGTTTTATTATTATTATTAAGGTTGCCAGTGACGATAATGTAATTTCATTTTTTAAATCCTTCTGTAAAATTCTAAGATATAGCAGAATCCTTCTTCCTTAGCTTTTAGCATTGGAAGAAGATCACGTGATTAAATATTTGATGAAGCCATGAAAACGGTTTGAATCTTATTACAACAATGAAATTTTAGTTGAAAATCATGCAAAATAATATTATACTTCAAAATTGCCAAAATTCAGGAAAATTGTACATAACACTAAAATTTGTATCAGTGGTATTACTAATTAATATTTCATTGGTACAATTTTTTAAATGTTAAATTATTGCCAAACGTATTTGTTAAATTCTTTCAAAATGTATTTGTTAAATAATTGTTTAAATTTTTAAATGCTATATTGCAATTTTGTGTTATAACATTTTCTAGAGCAGATATTTTGAGAGAGATTGGATAAATGCCAAAATCTCTAATGATTTTATATTTATTGAAAATTCAAAAAATCATTCCAAAGCACACATTTCCACCTTATAAAGTATATCTATATCAAATTTGGTGCATCCATATAAAACGATTTGTCCTATAGGGCGGCAATATATACAGATACAAATTCTCCTTTATTATTACAATAGGACTTCTTGAACTTTCTGCACTCTCATCCCCAGAATTACTAATCGGGCATGGTTCAAAAATGAAGCATTTATTTCTAATAACAAGACCAAATTCAATGAAAGATAATTAATTAAGAAATTTTAATCAAACCTCTTTTAATGAAGTAATAAGTTCTATTTTTTGGCACAATTTATAATGAATTTTTTTTCCTGTTCTGTACAAACACTCATAATAGTTTACCAGTATAAATGCCATCAAAAATTAGGATTAACAAAACACGCTTTGATGCGCACAGTTTGCGGAAGCTTTGATTCGCGCAATTTGTGCAAGCTTTGATGCCCGTTTTTGCAAAAAACGATTCCTTCGCTGTCACGCTCACGGTAAAAAGATATTAAATAATCAACAGCAGACGAATAAAAGATAAACTTACATCTATATATAAATGTAACAACAAAAGAGATGTAACAAAAGGACAAAAATATAAGGAATTTTAAATATAAGCGATATAATTTGAGCAATTACTAGTTCAGAGGTGATCGTTCTCTGATTCAAGTCTAAATTACGACCTGTGGATGAGTGAATGAAATACATGAAGTCCACCCCGTAAAAAGGGTTGTGAAACGCGAGTAGCTAAGTCGTACTCTTCGCCCTACGTGGCGCTACTGTAAAAACAAGTGAGTTCACTCGGCTTAAATCGCTTACAGATAACTGTCAGCAGGTTGTAAAGTGCCATAAGTCACAACACTTTTTTAATTTTCAGTAAACTTATTCAATAAAATTCGTATTTTTCAATCGTATCAAATAATAATGAGAAATGTTTTTAATGCTTTCCATATTAATTAATTCCATATTAATTTCCATATTAATGCTTTCCATTTAACAGCCTAAAAAGTCAATTTGAGTGAACAAACTGGTCGCTAAAGCCGGCTAGTTCCTTATAATCTAGGGAAAAAAAAGACATTTGAAAGTTTTTCAACTTTCACATAGAACTATATCCAAACTGAGGTTTAAAAAAACCTGTTACATTGTGTATTCGCCGCTTTTATAACACCGCCTTAGGCGCTTTTGGAAATTCCGAAATTATTGCGTGCAAAAGGCAATCTATAAAGATGCTGCTGTTTTTTTTAAGGAGAGGTACTTGTCGGTTGTAACAGCGACCAAAAAGCGCCAAGAAAAAAAATTTCGCCAATTTAGCGATTTCAATCGCCGAACTATATGGCATGTGAGTCGCACGTTCAAAATTTTTCATAATAAATAATAATGCATTTGAATATATTTTTATAACCTGGCGAATTTTTTTCTTGGCGTTTTTTGATTGCCATTAAAATCGAATTGTACCAAAGAGATCATAAAGTAAGTTGCATTAAATTATCAAAACACAAAATAAAGTAATTACAACTAGCTCCATATTCGTCTTCGAATCCAATTCTTATTTTACTGCATTTAATACAAATGTTTCGCTAATGATAAGGATTTAACTTCAGTGACTCCGAGCAAACCGAAGTCCGCTGGTATTCAAACTGAATTATACTTTAAATAGGATTTAACTTTACATTACATCCTCAGTATAAACGTAAACATTTGTGATTAGTCCGAGAAGGTCCGTAAACTCACCGAGCTGGCATTATCTGCGGATCGGAAGCCTTAATTAACAAAATTTCAGCTTGAGCTTAAATCTGGACCAAGATATATATTCCTGCACTGTCCGAATTTACAACGGAATTCCAATTATTTCAATTTATACCTTATGAAATATTCCACTATGATGGATGGAAATTAGTAAGTATTAAAATATCCGCATTCTTAACATGCCATCAAATCAACGTTAGCTTTGCGAAGGTTAATGCCGGTAATGATATGAGCTTTGCTGCAGCATTCAGTTAGTAGAGTTGGATTCGGAATTAATTACGGACTGAATAGTTAGAGGGAAATGTGCATCTTGTGTTGGCATCATAGTTAGCATTTAAAGCGACATCTGGTGAGAAATGTATTCGATATGAAGCAAAATATGAGAACCCTGGATTGATGTAAAACTCTGAGGAAAAAATCAAATTATTTGGAACGATAAATTGAGAAATTTTATTTTTATTAAATTTTGAAAAATACGTAATAAAGACAGCTACTGCTTAGTTACAATATAAAATATAACAATAACAAATATATAACAAATACAATATAAAATATATAATAACAAATATAAAATCAATGCTTCTCTATCACTAATAAAGATGAATGTATGTGTGTTGGCGCTAGACTCTTTCAGTTACATCTACCAAATATAGCAAATATATGCTTTTGTATACTTAAGAGCTGTTTTTTAATTAACATTTAATTAATTAAAAATTGTATAAGATTTGATTTTTTGTTCTGCAATAAGTAGTGGAAATGTTAATTTACAAAACTTATTTTTATATTTTTTGAAGTTAACAATTTTTTAAGACCAATTTAATTTGCAAATAATTTTCCCCTGAAAATTGACAATTTTTAAAAACAAAATATTGCATATTTCTATCTATAGATTTCATTGTTAATATGAAAATCAATTTGATTTCAATTTCATTAAATATTTAATGCTTAATTTTTTAGAAAATATATCATTGTTACCTAGGAGGTAACATATATTATTGTCACCTTTATTGAAACCTAGGAGGAAAGATTTTACTGATTATGCTTCATTGTTTACATGAGAGATCCAAAAGCAAAAATATATTACAACAAACGAGTAAGTTGAAATAGATTGCAAATGCATTAAGTTTTTAATGACACCATGATGCAACGGGATTCTAATCCATTAGTAAGACTGGTGTACAAAATAAGCAAAACAAGTATAAAGCTATTAACATGACTTTATTAAAATCTGGTGCTGTATAAGATGCTTTTGCACAATGATCTGATTTCAACGACTCGCGAATTTGAAATAGTGTTTTGTCACTGAGAATACAAAGTGTAAAATATTTTAAAATTTTAATATGTCAATAAATAAGCGATAAACCTATTATCATATACCATCTTTGAGGGCCGCGGTGGCCTGGTGGTAAGGTCTCGGCTTTGGAACCGGAGGGTTTCAGGTTCGTGACCCGATTCCACCGAAGAACCGTCGTGTAAGGGGGTCTGTTGCACGTTAAATCCGTCATGACCAAACGTCCTCCCGCTGGTGTGGTGTGGAAAGGGGGGTGCCAGCTCAGGTGTCGTCCTCGTCATCTGACCGCTGTTCAAAATTACGGTCCGTCCCAAAATAGCCCTAGTGTTTCTTCAAACGGGACGTTAATATAACCAAACCAAACCAAACACCATCTTTACAAATGAATTATCAAGTTAAATAAAATTAAGTAAAAATACGTTCCGCTATGCCAACAGTTGAGACTTTCTGCATGTTTAATAACACCTAATGTGTAGTTTAAACGGAAAAGTTGCTAATAAAGGGTTTTTGCACGACACAACTCAATATTTCAAATTGATTAGCAAAAATGTTACTAATGGCAGCTCTTACTTAATCTTTCAGCAAATACTGCTAATGAAATTCAGGTAAAGTTATGAAAGTTGTAATATTTAATGTTGAATGTAAGAATTTAATAAAATGTAAGCGTTTCTGTATATATTCATTTCAACATTTTGAAAACGTCTTTTACTAAATTGCTCATTTCTGGATAAGATTTAGAAGTAATTTTGGTTTCTTAACCTAATAAAACATTTGAACAAAAATTTCGTAGATATATTTCTAATGTTAGATGCAATATGATTTTGAAGTGTTCCTATTCCAGCTTTATACTTAAAATCATGCCATTTTATTAATGATTTTACAAATTATCGTAGAGTAAACTGACTTCTGAATTTAATAATGGTTGATAAATGAGTTGTTTATTTTAGAGCAGAACTTTGAGAAACCTACTTAAATTAAAGATTAGGAAAGTACCATTTACACTACTTAGACATTTTTCGTAAAATATCATCACATACTTCTCATTCCTTGTAAAATGTGGCCACATTAGCAAATAAATGGTTACCATTACTTATCCTATTTCGAAAAGGGCTTTATATTTTCTCGAATGCAATATTTGTGTTTTCTTCTGCTTTGCAAATAAAATGGTGGCAATGTCAACTTCACAATGAAAAGCGATAACTTTTATGAACAAAAAAAAGGAATTTTATTCCATGAAAAATAACGCAAAATAATTCCAACTTATGCAGATTTAAACGCAATTTAAATATGCTATGCAAATGAGACGATTGTTTTTCACCGTTCCATAATTTCTTTTCCCGCGCTCTTTTCCATTACTTCTTGTTTTGTTTGTTGCTCTAACCGCCATTTTCATTTTAAAGCATTCTGGGTAATGTTTCTCTGAGTAAACAAACGAATATTTTTTGGCGCGCTTCCAGAAAGTTAATACGGATGATTACCATCAAATGAAAAAGGGTTTGGGGGGAGGGTGATTTATTTATTTACGAGACGAAAAAGACAGAACATTTCAGAAGGAGGCCCAGTAATATATGTGGGCGCTTTTAAGAAGCCCCTCATAATCTGCATAATAATTGTTTGGAACTGTTCTTTGCAAAGCCAGACTATTCATTATCAAACCATTATCAAAATTGTTAACGTACGTTGAATAGCACTCGACTCATTTTTTAATAAATCACTTTTATAGAATACTGCTTAGTATTCAATGTTTGATCAGAATTATTATCATGGACTTTGCATTAGCAAACTAGAATATTTTAGTTAAAACAAATATTCATCTTTTTCACCCACTGCAATTTTTCTTTTTAAACTTGTTTGAACAATGTGAAATTATCATGGGAGTGCGATTCATGAATTAAATAATTCCAGCAGCTCTGGAGCATTTGCCTTTATGTTAAATGTTACTGCACTATCCAGGGATGAATTTCCAATTTGGCAGACTAGGCAGCTGCCTAGGGCAGCTAAGTTGTGAGACGGTTGCAAGCAAATCGATTTTAAAAATTTATTTTCCTAGTTGCCAATAAATGTTTGCAAAACACGCAAATTTTCTGAATAATAAGTTATTAGGATAATATCAACATTTTATCAATTGGTCAAGCTCCTATACATTTCATTATGTTCATCTAGTTTTTTAGAATATTTTTGAACTCAAAACGTCTATTTACATACTGTTGTCCACAAACGGAGATGATTAGGCAGTCGGGGATTATAATGGATAATCTGGAATAATAAAAATAAATACATATTTACAAAAGAAAAATATTTGCCTATAATAAATCATTAATTTGTAAAAAATGTCCGAAACGTGCAAACTAAACTGATCATGTTATTATAAGGATATTGTAATGGGCATTGTGTGACGTCTTTTAAAAGTAAATAATATTCAACAAATAATAGTCAATTAATAATAATCAACAACCTTTTAGTGCAATATGTTTTAATAAGTAATTAACTATACACACATCACAGGTACACATATATAAAAGATATAAAGTTGTTTCAGCATTAAATGGGCCATAATCTGAGGCCATATTCCATGAAACACATCACACACACATCGTCTTACAACATAACACCACTCATCCTCACGTCACTCCCATCACAGCTTGTCTCGTTCTGGTCTTTTTTTTTTTTTTTTTTTTTTTTGAGTTCGTACTTAGATGGCTCTAGTCAGTACAATTGCTTAGGACCGCGAAATACACTAACACGTCACTAGCACAATCAAATTGCATTGTGCAATCTGCTGCCCTTTATTCAGCATGACAGCTGTCTTACTAGGAAGTATTAAGCAAGATATTGTTTCGTTTCGACAAATACATAATGCTAGATGGCATTTTCAGAATCACTGTCACTGAAAATTTTTGGTTTGAATTACAGTACAATTTGATTTCCAGAATCTGTCAGTTCGAAGCTACAAGATGCCAATCAGGCTGGGAGATTTAAAAGGAAATGTATGCAGGAGGAATTGATTGCGAAGTCAATTATCATTTTTTTTAATTCAGCAACCATTGTACAATCTCGGCAATAGGCAGTGTAGGGCTCCATTTACATAAAAGTGATTGCATACAGTGGCAGTCGTGTTCGTTGCTTTATACTACAAATATACTCACCATAACAAAACTGTTCTTAACGGTCTCTGTGATCTCCTCTCCCCCCCCCCAAATGGACTGATGAAAAAAGAAGAAACAACAAGGGTGGTCTCCACAAAATTTTCTCACTTTCTTTCTAATTCAGGTGCTATCTTCCTTCCCTTTTCGCATACCCTGGACAAATCTGTAAATGTCATGTGTATTCAAAGTTTTATTTTCGGTTCCACACGGTATAATTATGTATTTCATAATGCAGTAAATAAAGCCGTACTTGTTTATTAATTACATGGCATTTGCGAATATTTAGAAATATTTTTCCCTGGCGTAAATCTGGCTTATGATGTCTGGAGAATTTTTTTTCGATACTGGCATACGGTCAGTACACAAATACTAGAAAATCGAAAATGTATTTTGAACGCACTTTTTGTTGGACAGATTAAAATCAAAATTTGATACAGAATTACAGGTGTAGTTAAAAGATCACATACCAAATTTCATTCATTTAAGTCATTGCGTTTTTGAGATTTCGAATTTCCGTGTATGCCAAAATACAGACTAACAGATGGTCTACTTTTTGACAGATTTGGTTAAAAATTTGAAAAGAATCCAAATTTTAGAGGCTAAACCTGCATACCTAATTTCATCTACCTAGCCTTTTGTGTTTCGTAATTACGAATTCGCTAGTATTTGAATAGACAGACAGACTTCTTTTGAATGGATTTCATTCAAAATTTTACAGAAATCCACAATTTTTTATAAGCTCATGTACCATATTTCATTCGTCTAGTTCAACTCGTTTTCGTGTAATCGTGTTCACAAATGTTTATTAAAAATGTATTTTTCAGACTCAGAAAGGTCTGAAACATAGATTCGTTCAAATCCAGTGCTTTTTTACGATTACTATAATTTCTGTTTGTATACTTCGGATATTAGAAAAAAAAAAAAAAAGGAGTGCAGCCACTTTTTTTTGTAATAAAAGATGTAACTTTTTCCTGATGCTGAGATTTTTAAACATAGGCATTATATTTTCGGGAGTTTATGCAATATACAGTAGTGTGTGTTTGCAGTATAAATAATAAAATTGCGTTTTTTATATCACCATTGCAGTATGATAATGTTGACTAATTGCAATGCTGTGACGATAGTGAGAGTCGACTACTTTCTGGACAGGAGACAAAAGAAATGGTGGTTTCAAATTTTGTTGGTTGACTGTTCCGTAAAAATTTGTTTGCTTTAAATTTTTGAATTAAAAATTTCGATAAGTAATCACTTGACAATTGGCTGGATAGATGGAATTTTTCAAAATGGGCCATCAAACTTCTGTAATATGATAATTTTATTTTTAATATTACCAATGATAATTTGGTGATTGAAACTGAATTGGTAAATGAAATTTATGCGTGAGAACTGACAGTAGGTAGGAAATCCATTTAATCAAACTAAAGCACAGCTTGAAGCCAGTCACGCTATTTCAATAAATACCGATTTAGTGAATTTGTGGCAAATGATGAAACTATGAGATATCATTTCTCGGATATATTCCAAACTGTATGGATATTGCTTAAAGATAATTCGCATTGATCTTCATACAAGGTAATGAAATACCCCGATTGAGAATTTCTGGAACACTACATTTTCTTTGGGAAAATTCAAAAGATTGATTGTAATTTCTATGCTATAGCCTGGATACCATTTTGGCTCATACCAAACTATTTGCATGATAACTGTAGTGGTTACAGTAGCACAAGTATACACCAGCATTCTCTATGGGCAGCATTAGTGAAATTTATTTCAGCAAGAATTAGTTAACACCAAATTTTTTTAATCAAAGTACTTATTCTTTAGCAGGGTAGACTTTTAAAATAATCCGTCATATTTTCCATATTTTGTCAGAAAAAAATATTATCTGGGCTTCATTTGATTAGAAAATTAATCTTTATGTCATAGGACATACATTTTTTCTTTCTCCACAGATTTGGTTTACGTCACCCATTGTGTATGTAATTTCGAAAGTATTCCAGACCATTACGAAACTGACCACCATGTGCCAAAAAGTTTTCAGACCAATTTTTTATATCATTTATTACCTTAACATTAGATATTCATTTAATAGAGACATGTAATACTTCAAAAAAGAAAACATTGATTCAACATTAATAAAATTTAGTTTCGCTTATTTGGAAAAGTTTTCACGGTTATCTCAGTTAAGATTATGTGATCATATTTTTATTACACAGTGGTCTGCCATTTAACTTGTGATATGCATGCTCTTCTCCATGAGAAAAGCTCGAGCATTTATTGCAATATTTCAATTTCATTCTTAAATTAGATACTACAAACCGTTACTGGAAAGTGAACAAGGAATATAACTTATTATGCCAAGTTTTTTGCACAGTAGCTTCTGAGGGTAAAGACCCCTGAGCACCCGAAGGCAGAAATCTGATTTCTAGTTCATAGGATTCAAGATGAAACACGCACACACTTGTTTGCACAACCCCCTTTCACAGGGGGGCTCATTCACGCACCTCACAGATAGAACACAGGGTAGAGAAACAACCAGGGCTCGAACCCGAAACGCCTAGATCGCAGGGAAGACGCGATACCCCTGGGCAAGGATGCCTGCTTCGAATTTTATTTATTCTATAATAACATTAATCCATGCTCACGTGAAACAGGTCGAGTTCGCCGTTTTAATTGAAATTCAGAATACATTCCAAAATTTTCTGAAATGAAAACTATATAATGTCGCTTATCGTGTAATTGTGAAATCTTTCACATTTGTCTTATTGTGATTATTTCATGCTCCATTCTACATTTATAACAAAAATACAAAAATAACTAATCGATGACGTTCATCTACCATAAAAATTAATGTATTAACCATTATTTGTGTTTGGTCAAAAATAGAACAGTAGTTTTTAGCGTAAGAAAATTCTTATTGCATATAGATCTTCCATTTTCAGAAATAACGAAATGTTTGAACTAACAGCTGCATTACTCAAAGAGAACTTATACCAACTTTCGAATCCAGATTTAGGATCGCTCTCGAAATCGACAATCCTTGTTCCACTTAGGCCACTTGTTATCTCAACCCTCCTGCCAGGCTCTAATGGATATTAATGGAGTGTTCTTAGGGGGCGTCTAGTGTTTTGTCAATCCACGAGTGTTTATCCAATTTTCTTGTTCTCGAACAATGCGGGTGCACGAACTACATAGAAAAGCGCGGGGAAAAAAATCTTCCTTTGTTCGGTATCCATCCTCGTTCTCTGCAGAGTGGCATCATTTGTTTTTATTTGTTTTATTGAATCCAGCAGAATGGATGAAGCCCTGCTCAGCTGATTTTCAGTGAGGTTGAACAAAAAAAAAACACTCATCCTCTGAATTATAGAGGTGGTGGCATCTTCAATCTTTTCACTCTGCTGTTTGTTCGGACCTATTCATTTGGATCCGCTAAAACGTTTGTTATTAATCGTTGTTGTTGTTCTTAAAAGAAGCGAATACGAATTATGATTAATGGCAAGGGCTAAGACGGGTAATTTTTTTAGCTGCTTTGGTTGGGTATTGTCTGTCTAGAAGATGCCATTTTTGAATATATATAGTCATGAAATAGTTTTTTTTTTCTAACCACAATAATAAAAAAATATAATGCGAAATGAAGTAAAATCTCTTCAGTAAGCCTTACGAAATACTGCTCCTAAAAAGATGAATTCCATTCTTAGTTACAACACGATATATTTGAGCCATTTTATTTTATTTTAAATTAATTTAACGAAACAATAAAATATATATTCCTTTCTATAAAGTTCTTCATAACCACTTTATATTTATACCCTATTATATTTATAATTTTATATAAAACTATTATATTTATAATTTTATATAACACTACTATATTTATAATTTTTGACAATATTAAGAGAACTTAGAATAATTTAAAAACAAATTATTGAATCTGATGCGATTGTAATTCCAACTCTTTTATTGTACTCTTTTTGAATACTATATATTGTTAGTTTTTTGCAGAATTTTTATTTCATGTTATATACTGAATTAATATTTCTTTGTTACAGATATTGCGATTTTTAAGCCATTTTATTATTACTTACGGAAATTAAAATGGCAGTCTTTGATGCAATGGCTTTTCTTGCTTTTTATCCTTCTTGACTAAAACAGTTTACAAGCAAATGCTCAGATTATAATTTTGAATAAAAGAAGTTCTATTAAATTTCCGTAGTCAAAAATGTTTCATTCTGCATTCTAATTAAATTAATGCGAATTCAATTTGTGACCTTAAAATATTTTTCTCTTGTGGTTTTAAACGAAGCATTAAAAAACCTTTGAAAATTATAAGAATAATTTTAAACATTGAAATGAATAGGAATAAATTGATATCAAGGCAATATGGCATATACAGGGAATTATACTAACGATGTGCTAAAGAGGTATCACTGTATAATAATGCATCAATAATTTTATAAATGATAAGTAAAAAAGTGTGAAATGAAGTAGCAAAAGTATATTTGTTTTATTTCTTTATTCTTCATAAAAATGCAACTCATTTCTCATAGTTATCGATCACAAATCCTTCGAATACTATTCGGCTACAATTTTCCAAAACATCTTACTATATAATCTACCATAATGCATGAAATAAATAAATTTAAAAATCGTCTGCAGTGAAATAATTTTCAGCAGATGTTTTAAACAAATAAATACATCGCAGTAATTTACTCAATATTTTAATACTTCAATAAATCAGATATTAAATAATTCATTAAATCAGATATTGGAAATCTGATACGAAATAAAATAATTTCGGTAGTAAATAAACATCGAACGTTAGAAATTAAAAGCTTTTAAAACATATTAATAAGCAGTTTATTTAATATCCATATAAGAATTATTACTCCAAGTTTTACAGTGAATCTGACAAAAAGTAAATCTGATACCTGATGCCATTCACTTAGCTAATGTATTAACCGCAGTATAATATATCACTAAAATATAATTAAATAATTAGATAAAGTAATCGTTGATTATGTTTACATTTTATAAATGTCGGAAATAGCATTAAATTATTATGTAACGTTTTATAATATTTTATTTTAAAAAGAAATTGGAGCTCATTATCAGGAAAATAACTTTAACTTTTAAAGTTTCTAATATTACTCGCATCATTAAGATTATTCAGATTACAAAAATTGTCGTCTGCATATTACAATTTATTTATTTTCTTTTGAATTAATTTGCTCTTAGGATTTAATGTAGAATGAATAAACGAAAAGTAGTATTGTCTCCGAAAGCGATCTTAAATTACTTGAAATATATTAATATTTTCATAAATAAATTTAACTTGAATGGAAATTGTATGCTTTAAGGGTGAAGTTTTTTTAACGTCCTAATGTTTATGATCTGGATATTGCAAATTGCGTGTTGTGATATATTGGTTGCTTGCTTCACAGGCTTATGCTCGAAATGTTTTAAAAGGCCGACCGTTGAACTTAGATCTGTCAAATTTGCCATGTAATTATTTTGTAAAAAAAAATTGGTTGTAAAGATTATGGGTAACAATATTGAGGAAACAAACTGCACGGGATAAACAAAAGCATTTTTTTAAGCATCTAGCCTTTTCTTTCATAAACATTATCTGCTCTACTGAAGTCTGCAGAATGAATAAAGATTTGTAATATTGATTTTTAAAGAGGAATTGAACGAAATAGATGAAGAACTGCATGCACTCGAAAAGCACTGAATTAAAGAAGTGGTGGTATCTTTTATTATTCGGTCCGTTTTTGTTGAAACATATTCAGTTAAGCGCTTGTTATTGTTATTAATCACTGTCGTTATTGTTTATCTTTAAAAAAAAAGAATATAAGTTATGATTAAATTAATTGGCGATTAATGGAATGGAATAAAAAAATTTTAGTTGTATTACGTTGATTTTATGTTTTAATTTTTACTTCCTTGTATACGAAGTATAGAAAAAGTAGTGTAATCGTCAAAAAACTCGAATTCGAAGTTTTGACGAATCTCTACGTTTTAGACTTCCCTGGGGTTGAAAAACACATTTTTAGAAAATGTGTGACAAAAAAACGCTTTGAACTAGATGAATGAAATTTGATATACGGTCTTTACATCAAATTTGTGGATTTCTATCAAATTGTGAGCAAAATCTATTCCGAGAAAGTCTGTTTGTTCGATGCTCAAATTTAGCATCTATAGTGTAGATACCTTCTGGAGTTTGAGCCTAATCTAACAAGGGGTTGTTCGTCTGTCGGTCTGTACTTTTAGTAGCATTTAAACGCGATAACTCAAAAATACAAAGACTTAAATATATGAAATTTGATATGTGGTTTTGCGACTACGATTGTAGTTTTGTTTAAAATTTTTGTTTCAATCGGTTGGGGAAAACACGTCTAAAACACAAATTCGATTTTAGGGGTTAATCGTCAAAGGATTAATCGCCAAGGAAAACAGAATATATTCAGTAAAATTGCTAAATTCACACCAAAGGTTCATATTTCGTAACTATTGTACGCTAATGCCATACAAGACGTTCTGTGGTATGGATTCTTTTGTAAAGAAAGTTTTAGGTACTCCACTCCCCCTGATTGGAGATTTTGAATGTAATCACTAATAAGGTAATTATTTTAAAAGGACAGCTTTTGAGCTTTACAAATGTTTAAAGCAATTTCATTTAAATTTTACTGGAAGAAATATGGAATTGTTTTATGTTTATACATATTTTTGTGATATTGCAACTGAAATTCATTTTAATTCGATCAATCATAATGAACTGATAACATTACTGATAACGCTCTTATTTGATTAAATCAATTTTGTTAGTCGCAACATAAGAGAATTTTTAATTTCATTAACTATAAAAAATGGCATAATCTCTTGGAGATCTATGAAACTTTAAAAGCAATAAATACATTTGTGGATTTTTCATTTCATGTTGATGAAACTGTTTGTATTTTTAAAAAAATTATGCATTAGCATTTTAAATTTTCATTTATTATTTTTCATCATATATATAATAAATATAATATTAAAATTATTTTGGCACCATGAAGTAAGAAATAAATAATATAATGGAGACGAATGATATTCATATGAAATATTAATTTATGAAATACCTCAGCAGAAAGGCTGTCTAACAGCGCGTACGTCAACATCAATTAATTTTGATAATTAATTTAGAAATTCATCGCTGCCTGTATTGCTATATCGCATTTCAGCATGAAACAATTTAATTTCCGTTCACTTATTTTTGTTCTGTTTCTACGATCTCGCATTCATTGATTTCATTATCGTGTCTAAAATGCGTTGTATATTTACAGTAGAATAAATTGTATTACCTTAAAGCAGAATCAGTTGGGAGTTCTGTTACAAATAATGTTAGCAGTGGCATAATAAAAAAGAATTGTTCTTAAAAGGGCTTTGGGTTTCTCAATAAAATGATGCCTGCAGTAAAATGAATCTTTGGACATTTCTCTTATTCTATATTTATAATGGAATAACGCAATTTACGTAAGACAGATAATTGAGTCAATAATCTAACATTATTGACTCAATTAACTGAAAATTATCTAAGCTATTATGTGCGTCCAGCAAATATCAAATAAAATACACTTGATGGCTTTTTAAATTAAACTTCTACGACGCAGGAATTTGAATAATTCTAAAATAAGGTCCAGAGTTTTATTATTACTGCTTCTTCTCAAATAATAATAATAATAATAAACAATTTTGTTAAAACATATTCTATGCCAACATTTTGAAATGGAATTTCTCCTAATTGTGTGACATAGGGAATAGCTAGAGATAGAAAAATATAGAAACGTTTCTAGAAAAACGCAGAAAATAAATCGCATTCAAGTGGAAATATTGCGCGGAAATTCCCTGAAATATATATAGGAAACAGCTTTGTTTGTCAATAAAAAGAGAAAACAGAATGCTTTTTTTTGTCTAGAAATTCTCTATATTTTGCACTAAAATGATATTTACATATATATCGCTCCGTGAACAACGCTCATAGACTCAATTTTGAATGCGCTCTACAAATGCTCCTAGGGGTTATAACTATGCTTGATCTTGCTAAATTTTTTATTATGAAGGTATTGAATATTATTTGAAACATTTTTGGAACTTTAAATATAAAATCAATGGGATGCTGAACTGAAGTATGGTCTATTCAAACAATGTCAAAAGAAATTTTATATTATAAAATAAATATATATGTTATTATTAAAGTATATAATCCTTCATTCTATGTAATACCTATTTGTATGCTAAAGAAATCATTTGGGGAGGAAAGTACACTTGCGTTCTGTGAAACAAATTCTTAAAATACCGACATCCCAAAACAAACATTTAAAACTATCTTGACTAAGTTAAATTAAGAAATTTTCATTCCTTATGTTTTTTAATGCTTGAATATCATATAAAGCATATTAATATAAACATAAATAATTTATATGAAGTATAAAAAATAATTTACGAAAGGTGTTAATGAAGGTGTGTAATGATTCGACAATGCTCGCTCAACACATTAACCTATCATTCTTCAAATTAATTAACTATGATTATGATGATATTATCCTTGTATGATAATAATAAATAATGAATTAGTAAGTCGGACAGCACCCTTATGGGCTAGGATGCTCTATTTTATTAATCGTAAATGCAACTCAACCCATTTGTTACAGAATTTAACCCTGGGATGAGTCAAGCCATGACATGAGCAGACACACGAAACTTATAATGCAATCGTTTGGTTGCTCTCCTAATTTACATTTTTCTAAAATTAGTGGAACAATGTGTGAACTAATTCCTCAGTTTTTTCAGGTAATCAATTAATTGCCAATTTTTTTCCTTCCTCATATGCTACAGCCTTGAAATTTCATACAATTCATGTATTCTTGTCGATGCCACGCTATTTAAAATTTTTTAAAACTTAATAATAATTTCAAAATTTAGCTAATCGATTAATATTATTACATTTTCATTCTGTACTAGTGGTGACACCTGGTAGCAAATTTGTAAAAAAAATTATTTTTATATACCATAATATTTATAATAATGAATTATCAATTAAGAAAGGAATTAAATGAATTAAATTAGAATAATTTCATAAACTAAAAGACTAAAAAATATATATAAAAAAATAAATATTTTTAGTTCACTAATAAAATTTTTGAAAACTATTTTTATTAAATTTATTCTTTTTCCTTTCTTTTCAGAGCGTCCTCCATCTGAGGCAACCTTCACGGGAGAGGAGTATCTCCATTTCGATGTACGAGGCAGTGGCGGCGAGCCCCTGGTCAGCTGGAGTGACCAGGTCTCACTGCAGTTCCGCAGCAGGCAGTCCGCAGGACTCCTGTTTTTTGCTGCCGACATGGGCATCCATGGGACAGGCACTGAAGATTTCTTGCATGTCTCGCTGAAGGGTGGAGGGATCGCGGTCCACACTAAATTGGGTTCCGGGCATGTTGAGAAGGTGGTTCGTCCCTCCAAAGTGAGGTTTGATGACAACCAGTGGCATAAAATCGTCATTCACAGAAAAGTGAGAGAGGTGAGTCTATTTAAACTCTTTCATAACGTCTTACAGAGAGCAATTGAGGCGCTCTCCGAAGAGAGATGATTATTTTTCTTAATAATGGATAAAAATGCTTTATTCTACACTAAAACCCGATTTCATAGAAGTAAAACACAGCCGAAGCGAATGCAAGATCAATACCTTCAGTAAACAGTAGTCCACCAACAGAAAATCTTTATTAAACAACCGTATCAGTACAAAGAAAGAGAAAAAAAAACAGACCAATACTCCAAAGTGAGACTTTGCTCAACTACTCACGTCATTCGACTTACTACTATTAACTGATTTTCAGTCGCGCGCCTCCAATTTTTATAGATCTAGAACGTTCAAAAATTAACGTTGGTACTATGAAATCGTGTTCTGATGGAGCTATTGCCAAAATTCTCGAGTATTTTGTGTTTTTCATCTTTGTCGCCAAGTTTGTTAGTATGGACGAAGTTCATTCGTCAGCATTCGCTATTATATATGTAAAACTGTCTTCCTTTCTAGATGACTTACTAAGCAGGAAATACATTTTACAAATTCGTAACACATATACACACACTTTTTAATTGTTTAATTCCTAAAAAAATTAATCTAAAGGTTTTTGGAATTATATGGTTTTTACAGTAATCCACCATATAACTAATGGACAGAATTTGAATTTTTTATAGATATTTATATATAAAGAATTAAGAAAACGTACTGCTCAATTGGTGCTTCCTTTATAACCGACGCTATCTGCAAAATCCTTCACGTATCTTCAACATTCGGTCATTGTTGGGACTTCTGTGGAGGTCAACACGACTTGTGGGGATGTTCTGTGTAATAAAAGTAGCTCATATGTTGCTTTTTACTAATACAAAAGCTGAAAAGATTTTCATATATTTCATAAAATAAATCAATTTTTTCGCTTCCTTCGAAACCCTATTTCATTCCTATAATTCCTTCGAACTATCAGTTAATGCAATTTAACTCTAGTTAATCATATGTTTTTAATGTTCTGTTAATTATTCTCCTTCAGTGGCGAATTTCTGATTAGGCAGCTGCTTAGGGCTCTAGGCAGAGAGAGAGCCGCAAAAAACTTTATTTCCTTAAATGACAAATAAATAATTGTGAAAGGTACACAAATTCAACTGATTATAAAGTATTATCATAAAATTAACATTTTCTTAAGTACAATTAGTTAGCTTCCTATATATTCATTATATTCACTTAGTTATAAAAACATTTATAAACACCGAACATCGAATTCAATAATATTGTGTGCAAATGTTATTGTAGAGCAATATGAAGTCTTAAACTTTATTTCTGCTAATAATAAAGATGGTTGTATCTATACGCGTGTGTATGCGTGTGTGTTGGCCCGCTACAGGTTTGACTGTTTAACTTTATCTACTCAATTTAGCCCATGTATACACTAGATGTTGTGAAAGTGGAATTCGGAGCGATTTTTTTACATTTCAATTAGAATTTTAATTAAAAATTAGGCTGAATTAAGGCGTTTCTCCGCAGAACCTACCAAAAAATGAAGGCTTTTATTAGTAAATTAAATGAAGGTAAAGCCTCTCTTTTATATTTCACAAAAATATTATTCATTATTATAATAACTGCTTTTACACAGGCACGTTTTTTTCAATATTAAATACATTTTTTGTGTGTGTGTGTTACCATTGCTATGAATAAGTGTAATTTTTTTAAAAATGCTACAGATGAATGAATCTTAAAATATTATGCTACGATGTTTTAGATTCAATGTTAGTATGTCTTTTTATTTCTGGTTAAGTTATTAGACAACTAGACAAAATAAATTTTTATGGAAATTCTAATCTTTTTTAATAACAGCAGAATTAGCCATATAAATTTGGACATTAAGGCAATCATTTTCAGTAAGCAACACACGAAAGAAAAAAGAACTCCTTATTTTGCTGGCAACGATACAAAACCGATATACGAATTATTCTGTTTAGGATCTTCCAAAAAGGTATACTTAATCCATTATTGTTATTACTGCATAGCCAATGACGATAATGATGCCACAATTATCTATAATTTCTTGTACAAAGTAGAGGCAAGTCATTAAAGAAGAAGAATCGATTTTTTTACTTTTCTGGTGTTGATTCTATCCTTTGGAACTTAATTATTTCTGGCACAGGGAGTTTGTCTAGTGTGGGACAGAGTTAATATTCTTGCGAAAAATCGTTTCTTTTTAATTATTTCTTCCCGAATCTTTCTTCTTCTAATTTAATTCCATAAAATTTCGTTTTTCTTTGATTGGAATTATTAAAATAATTTATTTTTTTACTTAAAAACGGTTGCGTATTAAAGGTTCTTTTCTAATTTTTTTTCCATACTTGCTGTAGAATGTCTGTGATATTACAAAAACGTCATTATATTAGTTACATTATTATTAGAGCAAACAGTATGCATCTTCCGATAATTTGTAAAATTAAATCTTAGGTAAATTACTTTTTTTCAGGCTAGTAAATTAATCATTCGTTTATTCTGCCTTTAGTCCTTGCTTCTCTATAATAAAAAGAGATCATTTAAGCAATTACATCATGCGCTTCTGTAGCCTACGGCAATGTTGTTCTTCAGCTTTCTTGCACAAAAGGTGCTATTTTATGTAAGAAAATTGATGCCAATACGAGTGTTAGAATGAAGTGGAACACTTTGATAATCATATTGACATGACGAAAATTGATAACGTATTTTGGATCTTTTTTCCCATAATTGATTCGATCCAAAATTTAATGCAAATTTTCAATTGTGATGTCAAATCCATAAACCAAATTTCATATATCTGAATCGTTATATTTTTTTAAGTTAATACTTTCATATACATCTAAACAACAAAGATCAACAAATAATCGATTCTTCGACAGATTTGATTCAAAATTTTTATGCATATTTTGACTTCTCATTATAACACAATATGCCAAATCTTATTCATCTAGTTTGTAGTTTTTCTGAATTATCGTCTTCACATTCTGACGATAAACAAACTAAAAGACAAGCAGTGGTGCTTGTGTTTGTCGTGTCGTAAACAAATGATTATTCAACAAGCAGAAGCAGATTTATAATATAAATTTATAATGAACAACAATATATATAGACACATACAATACATCCATGGGTTATAGGGAGAGAGAACGTTCTAATCTAGGCATTTAACACAAGTTCCATCTATTATGCGACAGACATCAAATCGGAAGTCCACCACCACCACCACCACCACCACACACATTCGTCAGGTAATTGATTGGTCCTTGGTTATTGAAACGATTGCAGTAACAATAGCTTTTGTGAATGCTGTTTCTTTGGTTGTGAAATTTTAAACTCTCCACTTATTTTACCTGACTAAATGAGATTCGTCAGTTAGATTTGAAAGCAGTTCGAATACGATCAACATTTTCATCTGGCATTCGAGGACAAACGGCGCTTCCTTTTTAAATATGCAACCATCTACAAGAAATTTCTTGTACCTACTGTAAAGCCATTTATGATGAGATGTTCTTCATCTAATTTACAATGCATTGAACGCAACAATGGATTAACTTTTCGCTTCAATACACAAAACGATTTTTCCTGAGTCATCGATATTTTCTCCTAAATAAACAACGACGTCGCTTTTACCGAGGTTATTCGAATACAAAAAAAATCTTTTGAATAACTTGCTTAACCTGCTTATTAAAATATTTTATCTAAAGTTTCATAAAGCACATAGCAAATATACTGTATCTGTTGCCTTGGAAACTTATTTATCCTCATTCTTTTTTACGACTTTGGTACAAAGAATAGAAGTAAAATGCATTGCAATCTTTAAAAACTTGCAGATTTTGATGAATCTATGCGATTTACATTTGAATCTATACGATCTGAACCTGAAGATAAAATATTTTTAGAATGGAGTCTGGCCTCTCATTTATTTGTGAATGTTCTATAAATGAGACTGATGAAAGTTGCCATGCCGTTTGTAAAATTGCAGATATCTATGAAATTTTTGACAAAATTCGTCAATAGGAAATCTATCTATCTGACCATTCGTGTATATACAAAAACGATAACTTGGAATCAAGAAATTGGGCATTTAAGTTTTGTATTAAACCTGTCAATCGGTTTGTCCGTTATTGTATGTGAATTCGTTAACTAAAAAACTCAACATTCCAAACGGGTGAAATTTAGCATATGATATTTAAACCAAAATGGTACATCTAAGTCAATTTATTCCGTCAATAGTGAAAAGTTTAAAATTCATTATTTATTTATTATGTAACGAAGCCAAACACAACATATCCCTATTTTATTAATATACTAGCCGCCTTTGGCGACCAGCCGGTTCGCTAGTATTACCGCTCGCTACAATTTTCAATTAAATATTTTAAGTAACTGGTCTCTGAATAGATTCTCAAACAAAACATTTTTAATCTTCAAATTTTGATAGTCATACCAAATTTATACTGTTGTTTAGATCGTTTCGTTCAATTTACTATATATATTTTGCTAATTTGTTGTCATTTCCGGTAAAACTTCAACATTAATTTAAAATGTAAATGATGAAATTGCAATTAATATAAAGATATTTTTTAATAAAACCAAGCGTTTTATTATATTTATCATCTTTATTGTTATTCATTTATTATTATTGAATATGAGTATTGCAAACAGAATCGCTCGGTATTTAAGTCTTATGTGAACTACAAAATATTTTTCATAATTTATGTAATATCTCAAACAATAATTCAACAAAAATTTCTCAGATTCAGCATAAAATGCAGTTTTTAGTTTTGCTTTCAAAAGGATTGAAATGAAATCAATAATAATATTTTGTTCCGGCCTATGAATATATTTCAAAAATTATGAAGTCTAAATTTAATGCAGTAAGGTATCCTATTCTGAGAAATATACTGGACACACCAAATTTTAAATAAATGAATGAATGTTTCTATTTTCCACGATCAACTAAGACTTATTTATGAAGTTTTGAATGTTAAAAATTTAGAAAAACTCAACATTTTCATAATCTTAAGCCAATTAATCTTGAGAAACGTATTGGCGTATTTTCTTTGAAACGATCGATGGAAAATATAAAATTATCCTTTTTTTATTAAATAGTGATATTCAAATTTTCATAAATCAGTCAGTTTAAGTGATTGATTTAGTTGATTGGAAATTAACTCTTTTTATTTAAAATATTAGTGTTTCAAGAACATTTTGTTATTCGTGATTTACACAGCAGAAGCTGTATTTAAAATAAAAAATTCGTTATTTATTAGAGCATTTATTGAATCAAACTACATAAAATATAATCATTTTCCATTTAGACCATTTTAGCAGATCTGTGTCTTACTAAAGGTTTACATATTAGCTGTAGAATAGATATCCTGTTCATATTAAACAAAACTTGCCTTAAAATAAAACTAATTTATTGGATTAATAATATAGAGAGTGTAAAAGAACATAAAATAATTTTTCTTGAATTTATTTTTTAGAAAAAATAATATTTCATATTTGTTTTATTTCCTACAGACACGTGCCGAAAATTATATTTTTGCAGATTTCATTTCCAAAAAGATTTAATTTATTTCTAATTGAAGCTTTAATCAATGTGATGGCAACACTTTGAAAAAAGCTAATTTTTTCCCATGAATGCGAAACGTGCTCATGCAGCTTAAATTTTATTTTACGAAAAAAATTGTTGAAAATATAGTTAAAATATTTATATAAAAATTCATTAAAAATAGAAATTTAATGTTAAGATTAAAACATCAGTATCATTTAAAAGATAAATTTTTGATCTTTAACTTCATGTAAAAATCTTTTTTGTGCGGTAATATTTTCGGAAGTTATAGCAGAAACACGCTAAAATTTCGCGTAATTTTTAAATAAATAAAATTCTAATTAAAAATTCGAAAAAATACCCCCAGGTGCACATTCTCGACCTTCAAGGTATACAAGTGCCAAATTTGGTAGCTGTAGATTGAATGGTCTGGCCTGTAGAGCGTCAACACACACACACACACACACACTGAGCTTTATTATAAGTATAAATGAAGAAGTTGAAGGGGAAATGTTCGATTTGGTTGTCATTATCATATTTCCGGCTAATCAAAGAATGATCTTATTCCATTTTTAACCTGACACTGTCTGATTTTTTTTTCAGCATAAGTTGTATAATCGATGTAAATTAGGGTAAAAGAAAACAGTGACATATTAAAAATAATTTTACATTAAAATTTTTAAAAAAATTTAACGTTTATTGTTCAGGGAGAAATTTTCATAAAGAATGTATATATTTTTTCAAGTATATGGCTTGTAAAGAGCTTTATTAAGCAATTTTGAAGTTATTCATTTTTCCAAAAATACAAAAATAGCAGTAATGCAAATATGATTCATCACATGTTAATTAGTTAATTATTTTAAAGAAATTAATAAATAATTAATATTGTCAGAATAATAATTTAACTAAGAAAATTTAAATATATTTAATTAATATAAAAATGTAGAAATAGTAATGATGCAAACTCGAATTACTATGAAATATCAAGTTAAATATTGAATAAAACCAACCAAAAGCAGAATTAATCCTAATTAAAATGAATACTCAAATTATTTTTCAATTATTTTAATAATTTCTACTTATTATTTCTTATTCTCTTTAATTAATAATTATTAAAATATTAAAATAGTTAAAGAAGTTCTTAATAGAAATATTTTAATTGTAACGTTATTTCATTGATAACTAGCCGCCTTTGGCGACTAGCCGGTTCGCCAGTATTACCGCTCGCTACAATTTTCAATTAAATATTTTAAGTAACTGGTCTCTTAATAGATTCTCAAACAGAACATTTTTAATCTTCAAATTTTGATAGTCATACCAAACTTATATTGTTGTTTAGATCGTTCCGTTCAATTTACTATATATATTTTGCTAATTTGTTGTCATTTCTGGTAAAACTTCAACTTTAATTTAAAGTGGTAATGATGAAATTGCAATTAATATAAAGATATTTTTTAATAAAACCAAGCGTTTTATTTTATTTATCATCTTTATTGCTATTTATTTATTACTATTATTATTGAATATGAGTATTGCAAACAGAATATCTCGGTATTTAAGTCTTATGTGAACTACAAAATATTTTTGATAATTTATGTAATATCTCAAAGAATAATTCAACAGAAATTTCTCAGATTTAGCATAAAATTCAGTTTTTAGTTTTGCTTTCAAAAGGATTGAAATGAAATCAATAATAATATTTTGTTCTGTATTATAAATATATTTCAAAAATTATGAAATCTAAATTTAATGCAGTAAGGTATCATATTCTGAGAAATATTCTAGACACGCCAAATTTTAAATAAATGAATGAATGTTTCTATTTTCCACAATCAACTAAGACTTATTTATGAAGTTTTGAATGTTAAAAATTTAGAAAAACTCAACATTTTCATAATCTTAGGCCAATTAATTTTGAGAAACCTGCGCGCTGATTGGTGTATTTTCTTTGAAACGATCGATGGAAAATCTAAAATTATCCTTTTTTTTTTATTGAATAGTGATATTCAAATTTTCATAAATCAGTCAGTTTAAGCGATTGATTTAGCTGATTGGAAATTAATTATTTTTATTTAAAATATTAGTGTTTCAAGAACATTTTGTTGTTCGTGATTTCCACAGCAGAAGCTTTATGTAAAATCAAAAATTCGTTATTTATTAGAGCATTTATTGAATTAAGTAAAATATAATTATTTTCTATTTAAACCATTTTAGTATATCTGTTGTGTTCGTGCGTCAACAAAAATAGAATGCAGACAAACTTATTATGAAACTAAATCTTATTACATTTTAGATAATATTATCAAATTTACATCAACTTATTTTCATTCAAAATTCTAGCATCGTTTTTAAACAACAAATTAAAAGTTCCAAAAATATCACTGTTGCCAATCTGAATTTCACAAATATTTACAAAATAAAATTTATAATTATTAAAATAATTGTTTGCTACTTTTAAATAAAATATTTGCGATTTATGTCGCAACAGATCTGTGACTTACTAAAGGTTTACAAATTAGCTGTGTGGCATTGATTTGAATGGATATCCTGCTCATATTAAACAAAACTTGCCTTAAAATAAAACTGATTTATTGGATTAATAATATAGAGTGTAAAAGATTATTAAATAATTTTTCTTGAATTTATTTTTTAGAAAAAAATAATACTTCTTATTTGTTTCATTTCCTACAGACGATTTCATTTCCAAAAAGATTTAATTTATTTTTAATTGGAGCTTTAATCAATGTGATGGCAACACTTTGAAAAAAGCTATTTTTTTCCCAGGAATGCGAAACGTTTATTTTTATTTTGTACGAAAGAAATTGTTGAAAAATAGAGTTAAAATATTTATTTAAAAATTCATTAAAGACAGAAATTTAATTTTGATGTTAAAGCATTGGTAGCATTTAAAAGATAAATTTTTGATCTTTAACTTGATGTAAAATCTTTTTTGTGCGGTAATATTTTCGGAAGTTATAGCAGAAACACGCCAAAATATCGCTTAATTTTTAAATAAATAAAATTCTAATTAAAAATTCGAAAAAATAACCCCCAGGTGCACATTCCCGGCCTCCAAGGTATACACGTGCCAAATTTGGTAGCTGTAGGTTGAATGGTCTGGCCTGTAGAGCGCCAACACACACACACACACACACACACACATTGAGCTTTATTATAAGTATAGATTAAACATAATTAAATATAGAAAAATAAAATTCCTAGTTATGGAAAGTGTTATCTTAAATATTATAATATTAAAGTAAAAACATTTTGGCGAATCATTTCTCCATAATCCTAACCACCGCTGCTGCAGCCGAATAATGCCCTAAGGTCTTGATCTTAAAATGCGTAGAATTTTTTTTTTTTTCCTTTTCTTTTCAAAATGAGATTTTGTTTTAAAAAATTGCAAAATTACTCGATAATTAGATCTATATTTTCACTTTTCAATTATGCGTTATGCGTTTTGAAATGAAATTTTTTTTATTAATCTCGCCTTTGCCAATCAGCAAATTTGGTGGAAATATTGGCTGCGTGTATTTCCAATATTTTTATGCATATATTTCATGATTTTTCCAAGAAAGTATTTTGAAGCATCAAATTGTAACAGCCGTCAAAGTAATGTTATTTAATAGCTTTCTATCTATACCATTCATTGTATATATGAGTCATTTTATTAGAGTCAAATCTGATGTGTTATTATAAACTTAAATGTCAGTTCATGTATCCTCTAATTTTCATGATACTATTAACTTCATTTTCTTATTCCACATGCAAATTGCATAAACGCTAAACATATATATATTTTTTTCATCTTTTAATAATTAAAGGAGTCGAGATGGACTGATGATAAAATCATGGCTTTGTGGCCAGAGGTTTCTAAGTTCGAGATCCGATTCCACTAAAGAATCGTCGTGTAAGCAAGTCTGACGCACGTTAAATCTATAGGGATCAAACATTCACCCTGTGGTGTAGTGCGAAAGTTCAGAGAAGAAATACCAGTTCAGGTGTCGTTCTCGTCGTTTGTCTGCGATTTCAAATTACGAGATCCATCCCAAATAGCCTTAACGCTGTTTCTAAATAGGAATTTAATATAACTAAACTTTTGTAAACGCAGAAAATCGCACAATTAAATATTTGGCGGAACAATTAAAAAGTCTGAATTTCAGTTCAACAGTAAAATCTGTTGTTGAAATTCATGCAATAAAATATTTTTAAAAAATTGTCGATTTTTTTGGAAATATTTATAAGACAATTTGTCAAGTTTAAAAGCTGTGAAAAAATAATTTTTGTGCGATAATGTTTTCAGTAATTATCACGGAAAAAAGGGCATAATTTGATTTATGTTTAATTAAATTAAAATTCTTATTAAATGTTTTTAAAAACCACTTCGAGGATCACATTTCCACTTTCCAAAAGAACATGGTATATTTGTGTCAATTTTGGTACACATAAACACACACATAGAGATAGACAGACGGATACGCGCACGATCGCATGCACACACACACACACACACACACTTGTATTCTAGAGATATGCGAAGCATCGTATGTCAACTCTGCTATATGTTTCATGTATTTAAAGTTCATGAGGTGTAGATAAGATTAAATTATAATTTTCAAATCTAAAATTAATGTGAAAAAACTATTTTTGGGACAATAAGGGAAATTAAAGTCGTGCCAATTTCGCTTTATTATCATTTATTATCATATAAAATAATTAATCAGTTTGCTTCTTTGGAAGATAGAAAACAGAAGGGTTAGCAATTCAAGTGTGGAAATAAAACGCATTAATTAATTTGCTAGTAAATGTTTTGCCTTAATTGTATCGCATGTGTTTCATATTACTCTCTATACGATACCAAAAAGCTCCAAATATCACATTCTATTTAAATTACCAGAATCAACAAGAATTTAAAAAACCTTATAGCAGTACCTTCAACGAGATATTTCGCGAGAAATTTAACTTTAGATAGAATTTTAAATATTATAGAATACTTTATATAGATTAATTTATTAGAATATTATAAGTAAAAATTTATAATAATGCACATCAACGAGATGTTCCCCGAAAAATTGAACGTTCGATAGAAGTTTATAAATCTACTTTAATTGTTAAGAAAATCAGCATTTCGAGCAAAAAAAGCGGTTACGGTAGGGATAAACAATAAGTACGGAGGCCTTATTATCATCGTTGCCCGGTGCGTCCAAGTCTCTAGTTACGCCCCGGCATTCCATTAAGAATCCTTCAAAAATTATGCATTTAACCTATTACTATTACTTAGACAGAAACAAGGAGGTGAAAATAAACAAGGGGATCCCATTATCTCTTGTCCTGGGGCCCCCGAGTCTCTAGTTCCGGCATTGTATTCCCTAAAATTAAGAACGAAGAAATGTGTACAATTAAACCATTATTATTATTTGCACAGACAATGGATTATCATGAGAGAGCAATTATCTGCATTTCCTTCTAAAAAAATTAAATAAACTAACGTCATGAAATGATGTAAATCGAATTCTTTACGAAAATAAATAATTTTTTGAAAATCAATCACTTTTTGAAGAAAAGAATGCTTGTGTGTGTGCGAAACGTCTGTCTGGGCCACGATTCAATCAATATTCTTGAGAAAAATAGTTTGTTGTTGACTTCTTTCGGCTATCCTTTCATCACTCAGTTTGATTCTATGGAAGTTCCACTTTACTTTGTTTATAATAGTTAAAATAATTTATTTCATTTATTAAAAGGAATTTTTTTATTTTATTTTTTTAATGAAATGGATCTCTTGGATAACTACTGTCGAATCTGTAATTTGTTAACCTTATTGTTAACTGTATTGATTAACCTTATAAACTCTATTTTGCTGTAACTTGATTGGAAAATATACAGATAAACACAAAGTCTTTTTCTGACTGCAAACATTATTATAAAAAACTATTATAACTTTTGGCATGTAGTTGTTTCGATAACTACAAAAATGTATTGTAAAGATGTTTATAGAGATTTAATAAAGCCACTTACGTCAGTGAATTTTAATGCAAGTGTCTTTAGTAGCTCTAAAAATGTTAAAATGACATTCCAATAATCGCCAAGTAATAATCAACATTTCGGTTGCCACAATAGACAAAGCATGTATGATCCTAGCTGTAAAATACTCGATGAAAGAAAAATCTTCAAAGTTCTAGCAAGGCAGAGGTTTGAACCTAGAGTTACCATATTTGACACATAATTACTTCTCGATAGTAATTACTTCTTATAAGAAAAAGAATTTCTCAATATTTAAATTAAATTTTTAATTAAATGTTAATGTTTTTTCTCAATAATTTCAGATCAAATTATTGATCGATTACACAGTGTATCATCATATATGAAATGATAAAGTCCATGAATATAAAAATCATTTTGTTAAAAACAGAAATAATATTTGTTATGTAAGAAATACGTTTACATAAAATAATAATTATACTACGCAAAATACTATTTTTATCGTCTGAAATTTCATTTTTAAAATACCATCTTTTCACCAAACGATTTTTAAACCTATTGGAAAAAATACTTTACCAAAAACTTTTTGAAATCCTACGAAAATCAATTTTTTTCATAGGTTTTAATATTTTTTTACAAATGATGCATAATTTAGTAAAACACTGTAAGTAATAACTAGAAAAAAATAATAAAATGATTAAAATATTTGTATTGTTTTCATTGTGTGTGTATGTTTTTCCTCTTTGTTTTTGCTATTTGAAAAAGCAACAGCTCAAATTTTTTTTGGTTTCAAGAATGCCAATAGCAATACCATTACGGTTCTTATATCAGAAGTTGCAACAATATGTGCAATGAATAAATAATATTTTTATTCAAGTACAGATGACAGTATTAAAGATCATTATATGAAAACATTATTTAAATTAATAATTATTTAGTAAATTACCAGAAAACCTTAAAACTTTCCTTATGTTTCTTTACAGTATTTGGAAGCAAATTCGAAGTAAACCTATTCAGTAGCTTTGATTTTCATAGAATTAAAACTATTTATGATTTTCGCCTTTAATTATATAAATTAAAAATCATTTAAAATTTCTAAAAAATGATGCTATTTTAGCACATTCTTTCAACCAATCGAAAAGTTCAAAATTAACACCATTTGGGGACGGCGATACAAATTACAATACATAAGTTATTTATTCCCTTACAAGTCCTCGATAAGATGGATTAAATCCAATATTATTATTACGTAACCACAATAATTACAAAGCTACAATTATGTGCAATTATTATTTAAAAAAAGAAAAAAAAAAGATCATTAGAAGAGATAAATTCAAGTTTTATTTCTTCAAATGTGTATTATTTTATTTTTTTGAAATTTAATTACTTCTTATGTGTGGTGGAAGCGATTCGATATTCTTACGAAAAATCGTTTATTCTTAATTATTCCTTTCCGTATCTTTTCCTTTCCTAATTCAATTCCAGAAAAGTTCCGCTTCCTTTTGATTAATTCATTTCATTGGTTAGATACAATTATGTGTTATTAAGTTTTTTTTTAATTAAATGTGTGTGTTTTTTTCCGCATTCCTTATTACTAGAATTATTAACTTGGCAATTATTTGCATTTGTTAGAACGTTAAGCAATTTTTCGAAGTAGAATTGTGATGAAATAAATTTTTTCCTCTACTGTAAATTAATCAAAGAATTTCTGATTAGATAATTTGTGGCTTAATGTAATAGATGAATTAATTAATAACTTTAATTAGAATATAACTTATATAGTTGGAGTCGTGTTGTTCTGATGATAAGTTCTCGATTTTATTACCTAAAGGTTTGAGATAAAAAAAAAACTTATTCAAATTGTGATTTGTTTGAATGAGATAAACGATTTGACACAAGCCTTTATGTGAGCGTGGTTCACGTTAATGTCGAAGATCAAGTATCATATTGCTGAGGGGCCGTAGAAATTTGGAGAAAATGTGCCAGTTCAAATGTTGTATTTCGTCATTTGACCATGAATGAGAATTATGAGGTCTGTTCCTAAATATCACTTGTTTCAATCATAAAATGGAGCATTAATTTAATTTAATAAAGTAAGCATTGTGGTGCTGACAGTTCTTTTTTTCCCCTCAAAAAGTGCTGAACGTAGGAACATAAAAATGGTTTCAAAATTTTTAGACTATGAAATAAAAATCTCCTTGAATTCTGAACTAATGCATTCATTTCATCACGACGTTATACATTTGAAATGCGTCAAATCAATTTTGTTTTGAGGTTCGTTATGCTTCTTTTAGGAGAAACAGCCTCATGTCACGCAATATGTAGTTAGCTGCCAGATGGGTTCTATATATTTAAAATAATTTTTAAAGCGAAAAAACAATCCCCGTTCCTCAACCCCATTCATTAAACTGATATAGCAATTTTAAATTTATATGGAAGCTCAGATCGTCTATATACCATCAATGATCGTCGTCCGTCCTTGCCCTTTTTGAAATACGAAAAACATTACTTCGTTGTATATTTTCTATGGGGAAAAAGCCATGATAGTACCCCCAACTAAACAACTATATGAATACCGCTAATTTTTATTTCATTCTAGTCACCTTTGGCGATCAGCTTCAGATCCGATCAGATATTGGTTTGTATAATTTCAATTAAATCTCTTATACATAAATTAGTAACATAATCTTCGTTACTATTTCCACATCAAATACCGAAAGACATTAAAGTCGAATAGTTTTAATAGATTTGACGTTGTTCTTTTTATCGCCTGGATGAACAATACAAATTGAATCAAATCTCGTGGCGTCATAAAACCACTAAAAATTTAAGCGCCTGGGTAATATTTCAAACTACGCATTATCTTTTGAGATAATATAATTTCTCTTTTTGATCCTTTATGCAAACCTCGTATTTAATCTTCGTCAATTTTCAACTATTGAAGAAAATTAAACGACTGTATTTTTCATGAGTAAATGAAAGCCATTTGAATTCCATTTTAACAATAAAATCGATTTTTAAATATTATGCCAAAAAATTTAACGCAATCAAAATGTATGAAAACTTTGCTTGACAATTGAATTGGTATTTTTAAAAAGGCAATTTTTCCATTTTAAGCTGGTATAAAAACTAGTTCTGTGTCAGAGTTACAGCTGAAAAGCTTCCTTTATCGCTCAGTTTTTAATTACTTAGTATCTCTTTAAAAAACCATTTTGAGTTGCACATTCTCATCCTCCAAATCATATCTGTGCCGAATTCGGTAGATATATACTTCGGTAGATATATAATTACTTCTATTCATCTGTAGAGCAAGAAAGCTGCATCACATGATATAAGACGAATCTATTTTTGATGCTAAGTAACGTCACGCTATCATATTTGTAAAAGTTCTATTATTTCTCTACGATCAGCTCTCTGTCAAAAAATATATTCGTCTTCGTGAAGTCAAAAGTCATCGATCTTCTCATGTTGCACTCACTGTTCCCAGACTTTTTCTATATCAGGAAATGTTTGTCTTAAACTAAATGATACTATCGTATATTTCCTGAAATTACTAAAGGTTTTGGTGGCCTGATGGTAAAACCTTGGAATGCTTAGGTTCGAATCTCGATTCCTCTGAAAATTCACTCTGTAAGGAAGCAAAGTGTTTCCAAATCCGCCAGTATCAAATGTCTCATGCTGGTACCGGATGGAAATTTGAAGATAGGCATGCCTGCTCTGCTGCTGTCCTTGTCATCTGACTACGGGTCAAAATTATAAAATCCATCTCAAAATGCTCCATAATTTTGCTTCAAAATGGATGCAAACGTAACTAAATTAAACTTAAATATGCAATTTTCTTTTTCTTATAACGAATTGGTAGAAGATATGTAATAGGAATTTTTTTTTGGAGTCAAAAATCTATTTTTTTTTTTTTGTCTGACAAACATGCATATTTAGAAGTTGCTTGTGAGTCTTTTTTGTCCATCCTATTTCATCGACAACTATTTTTCGCTCTTATACACTTAAAATAAAAAAATAATAATCAATTATATGCCAACTTTCTTAAAGTATCTTTTATCTTGCAATAAATTGATAAAATTTATTGAACAATTTCATTTTAGTATTTTGTCTTTCTATATTTATTTCTATAACGTACATTTTTATTGTTCTATAAGCTTAATTTATTCAATTTAATTGAGCATAACATTGAAGTTGATAAATTAAAAAAAATCTTTATTCTAATTAAAGTTTCCTTACAGTTAATGAACTTATTCTATTCAAAAAAGGAAAAAAAGTTCTTTTATTTATCATTTTAACTTGCAGGTTTTTTTCTATTTTCTTTTTTAGTTTTAAAAAAGTCAAAACTCGATTTATATTTATTGTCAGACAAACAGACTGTGAAGACATTTTCTTTGAAAATTCTTGCATTCCGAGCGATTTTCTTCTTTTGTTCACGGCTCCATTTTTTCCCCCACTTGACATAACTATTTACCATAGAAAAAAAAAGAAAACATTCAACAGTTCTTTTTGCGAATCAAAGCATATTTACAACTTCACTTTTCTGTTGCTTTTTTAAATCTATTTACGCTGTTTTGCTAACAAAAGAAAGAGACTATTAAAGTTGAACAAGTAAAAAGAAAAAAGAAATGGAAACATTATATTTCAGCAAAAATCATATAAAAATAACTTTTTGGGCTGCATTTAAAATGCGCTTTTGGCAATAGCGAAAATATAAAACTTGAAATAAATACGAATTTTGTATGTTTGTGTCGGTTTCTCAAGAAGAATCGCTAACGAGGTCATGGCACAGAGCGAAATTTTTGTTTTCTTGGATCTAGAGAAACTAGCTCCATTTTGTTAAAAAAAGAATACTGTAGCCTTGTTTGGAATTTTTCTTAACAACTGGAGATGGATTCCAACTACCATTCTATTTTGCAATGTTAAAGCAAAATAAATAAATAAAAAAAGGACAATTTATTTCTTTCAGAAATATATTACTTTCAGAAAAGTATATATATCACTGACAAATAAAAAACGCGGAAATAATAACGAAATAGAACAGAACGTTTTAGAAATATAAGTATTTTCATTATGACAAATGATTTATTTGGTGTTTTATTTTTGGTGGAAATGGCTGTCATCTAGAATTATTGCATCTAATTCATTTAAGATTTATGTGTATACTTTTTATTTTGCTACATAGCTATAACGATTTAAGTTTTATTTTACTTGGAATGTCTTTTTTTATGTTGTTGGTTTTTAAAATAATTTATTAGCGGCCGACATTTTCAACAGCAGATAATGCCTGTAGAATTCCATTGTTTCCATTTTCACAAATCGGAAAAAAAGTTAAAAGGGTTTTAGGATTGAGTATATTTTCGAGATTAAAAAGTAAATCTCAAAAATTTAATTCAAAATAAGTTCATGATAAATATTTTTCTCTCAATTTCTCTTTAGTTCTCGTAAATTTACTAGTATATCATAAAGAAAATATTTTTACGCAAAAACTTCAAATCTGTACCGCATTTTTAACTAATTTCGTCAACTCGAAAAAGTGTTTTTTCTAAAAAAAAATCTCTAATTTCTTTTCTGAACTTCTATACATTTAAAATCCTTAGGAAAACGTAAAAACCAGTGCATCAGCTCCTATTACTATAGACATTTCCCTAATTTTTATTTCTTACTATTTGATATAGTACCCTAAATCTCTTTTTCATGTATAATATAATATTTAAACGCAGAAACTATTTTCTTAAATATTATAATATACAAAATCCTTTTATTTTCTGCTTTAAATTAAAATATCAATCAAATCAGATTTTTAAAAACTACCGATAGCTAATTTTTTCTATAAATTATTAATATTTGCTGTATTAGTATGGCAATGCTAATGCAACTATACAAATGCTAAAGTATGAAAACGGTTATCTTGGTATGAACGATTAAATTTAGTTTCAAGCATGATTAAATTGCTAATTTAAGGTCAATAAAAGCATTGTCAAAAGTCGTATTAAAATAAAAGAGAAATTTTAAGAAAATGTGGTAGATTGTTTCAAAATGTAAAAACAAACATATATAAATTAATTTTAAACCGCTTTTCTTTAATAAATTGGATAGTTTAGTTTCATATCCAACACATTTTTTTTTTATTTAACATCATACTATTGATTTATTTTAAGTGAAATACACAGACTTTTATTTCTTTACACATATTATTTTTATTTTTATCAGGTTCCTAGTATTTTATACTTCAGAAAATTTTCATTTTTACGAACTTAAATTTTTTCTCAATCAGTCTTTTTTAATCGAGTTACTCACGACCCCCTTCAGCTTCGCAATTCTAGGCAGCTGCCTAATCTGCCAATTTGAAAATCCACCACTGCTTCAAATATCATTCTGAATTCGTAGAATGAAAGTAATTATACAGTATTAGAAAACCATGAAAGTTTAAAAAGAGTAATTACATTGCCCCTTTAGTCCAGCGGTCCTAGGAAGCTGCCTAATCTGTTTACTCGGAAATCCGCCACTGCTCCACATATCATTCTTAATTCATAGAAGGAAAGAAATATTAAGTATTTGAAACATCACAAAAGTTTAAAAAGAGTCATTATTTTTAGTTCAAATTTTGCATTGTTTTATACATTTTCGAATTTTTCTGTTACCAACAGAAACAAACTGTATCATATCTTTTGAAATTCGTTTGTAAAAAAGAAAAAAAAAATTAAATTCATGTGCAATTGTACAAAATGGATGCTCTCACATTTCACTGAGTAATTTAATGTTTCTTTATATATGTCGGTATTATCAATTTTATCCATAATTATTCCAAGATTTATTGCATATCATTTTCCAATCACTCAATGAAATTGCTTACGTAATCACTTATATATAAAGATGCATGTGTCATTAGGCTTAACAAGCTTTCTATATGATTTAGAATAATACCTCTTTTAACCTTTAAACATATTTCTTTCCTTCAAATTATAAACGGGCAAAAATCTTTTATGTCCTTAGAATTACAAAAATTTCTTATTCTATTTGGCTTTATTTCAAAACAATTCTACTTAAAATCCCGCATTGTTGTCATTCTAGAAAAATAACTAAAGCTGGAACTACAAATGGAAAACAGTGGAAGCAATATCTAACATTCCAAAAGCGAATGCTTAATACGATATGAAACAACATCAATTGAATAAAATTTCTAATACTCAGAACCGAAGCGCGCTGCTCAGAAGTTCAGCGACCTCTGTCTGTCTACAAGACTGCACAAATAGAAGAAAAGCTTTTATTGTGTGCATCAAAGTTTCATAACGTTGGACTTGAGTTCATTTCATTCGCGAAGCTGATCCGTCTTTGGAGTTGTTTTAGAGATAGATGGATATATATTTATAAGATATGCTTTTATTTGGAAAGATAGCCTTTTGTGTAGATAGAAAGGAGTGGTAGCGAAATAAAAGGCACTTGAGTGGGTCTTGAATTTATTGCTTCTGTAAGACACATTGAGATAGAATCTTGATGATATGGGGCAACGTTCGATTCATGACTTTTGATCATAAAAGATTCTGGAACATATAGAGGCTTAAATATTTTTTGAAATAGTTAGCTTATAACTTATTTGGAATATGCAATTTTTTTGGTTGGAATGTCGTTCTATTTATTCAAATCACTTGTGTATTGAATATTAAAAAGTGACTACTGCTGATAAAAATGTTTCTCAATTCTAAAGAGATTTCTCCTTGCATCGTGTACGGTGTTGTCCTGGAAAGATATTTTGTCATGCACCATGCAAGACAATGTTTGGGGAAATAAGTAATGTTTCATTGTTTCCCTCTTTATATATGATGGAAACTTTTATTCCGTAAGTGAAAGATACGTCTATCTAGATTCTCTGTTATTCTGTTAATAATATTTCAAATCTGATTGTCACACCTCAGATTTTAGATGTAAATATATAATAACATAAAAAAACGATGAAGGTCTGGAATTCTATGAACTAAAAAACTTCATGAACACTAAACACTTAAATAGAAAGTAAACACTAAAAATGTATCAAAATAAATAGTGATTCACTAATAGAAAAAAAATGGAATACCAATCAAAAAACAAACGTTAAAAAATGCTATACCAAACAAAATGTAAAAAGAAAATATTTGATATAAATATAAAATAATAAAAATTTCAAACTTCAGCTCATTAATCTTTGCTATAATTCAGAATAAAAAATGTAAATAGAGTGTGAGTGTCGCATCTCAGAATTAATTTTTATTCATGCTTAGTTTTATTCGCAAATCAATAAATAATTCTATTTAAACGTAAAAGCTTACCTCAGTTGCTAGTCGCCAAAAAGAGGTTAGGATTTATATATCCACGAATGTCTCAGTTAAAAGGGTCGGATATATTTTAAATTCCTTCCAGCATGCATTATAGACGACGCTAGACGATTATATTATACACGATTTCAAAATTTATTTTATTTAATGAAAGCAATTCAGTACATCGTATCCGCATGGCTCCTGTCTTCTTGCTTACACTTCTCATGATATCGTTTTTCATTGGTAATATACTCAGTAGAGTGAATAACTTGATGTCAGATTTTTATGGTAAATTAATTTTTGCATGACGTGTGAATATGCGTCATAAATAGATTCTTATTTGACATTTTTATGTCCTTTAATACTTTTTTTTTTTGCATAGAATACAAAGGTTTGCAAAAAAAAAAATGTCGCTCATCCAAAGTAGTTTGGTAATAATTAACAATATTGAAATGAAATGTTGTTGATATTGTTGGTGTTTGTAATTGCTATTCATTCTGCTTGTTTATTTCACAGCAGCCATCTTTGTATGCACAAATGCACGTTCTTGAGGTTATTCATTAAACCACTTTTTTTCACATGCAATAGCCTTTTTGTCATCTCTGAATTATTTCTAACGAAATAAGTCCTCCAAACAGGTACAAATTTGATGACGTTATCTCCGGATGGTTTAGTACTTGTGGCACCAATATTCATTCTAGTGAGCCAATTTTCTGAAAAATCTTATGAATAATAAAAGGCACTCTTGCATCATCGCTATGCAATTTGATATCCGTTGCATATAACTTTGGAATATCAAAGTAATATATGCAAGCCTGAAACGAACGATATCGTTCTTGGTTAATGGTTATTCCATAATGAAAATCTTCCCAATGTGGCCTAAAATAATGAGGCATAGATCCTGTATGCTTTCTGTAGGAATAAGAATCTGTCTGTAGGAATTCTTTCACTGCTCTTTGGCGACATAAGTGTCATCTTGATCATCCATGACTCTTACCAAGAACAAACAACATGAAAACAGCCAGATTACTCTGTCCTCTACTTGTTTATATACTAAGACCTTCCAGTATTCTCCATTCCTCCTCTCTTTCATCCTCTGTATTTCCTGAACATGTAACGGAGATGGGGTAGGGTGGGGAAGGAAATGGAAAAACATTCGAAAGTCGCGGCACTATGCGAGTATGAGTAACCCTTCCCCCATTCCTTGACTTCCGCTTGTCAGGATGGCGTGTTTTGTACTTCGTAATGTAATAAGGAAAATTGAGTATGTAGTTTGGAAAGTTTCTCTTCTCCTGATTGGATACCAAATTTGATATACGTCTACAATTTTGACCACCAGATAGCCTGCCAAATTTTATTTAAGTCTTTGCCTTTTGATTTAGTGTATTTATATACATGCGAATAAACCGAACAACAAATTCCTACCACCACCCCTTTGAAAGGTTTGATCCAAAATTTAATACACATTTAAAATTGTGATTATAAATCTGTATACTAAATTTCATCCAACACTTCTTTGTTTTTTCCGTTATCGCCAATGGCAATTCGTCATCCTATAAAATAACAGTACTACAAAAAAATTAAGAAATTTTCATTTAAAAAAATACTACTTTACCAATAAATACCCTAAACTTTTAAATTTCAGAACCGGACAACAACAAAAAATGTGTTGCTAAGAATATCTATATGTATTTATAAAGTATTTTTCAGAATTTTTTTTAAAATTTTTTTATGGAAATGACGTCAAATATTCACACCGTCAAAATTCCATGTATCATTTCTGTCATAAAGTAAACAAAATATTGCATTTCTTCCATAATATCCATACGACGAACCATGTTTAGAATATATTTGGCAGTGAAATTTTCTCTAGTACTGGTTTTCCTTGTTTGTAAACTTTTGAACAATATTAACCCGACCTGTATTCGCGTAGAAGACCTGTATTTTTTTAATTAATTTCTCGCTCAGTGAAAGCAGCGAAAATACAATTTTCCCAAGATTCATGACGTGTATTACTTTTTACATATCTTATTAACAAATTACCCCTCGTTATAAAATAATTTCATTGGAAAAATTTTAGAACATTATTTACGTACTTATTTTTTCAAAGAATAATCTCTAGCAAAAGAAAACGAATACCCATCAAGCTAAATATATTTCTGTAAAAGCAGCAATAAGCGAAAGTGAAATTCGCAATTGGTCAATGAAAGAAAAGAAAGGGGTGGAAAAAACACTAAGAGAATGAAGATAAACTTAGAACTGGAGTGCAAAAAAATGGGTGATCAGTTGTCTATCCACACACTTCGAGACAAATCTGGCCAAATTGCTGCACTGATGCATCTAAATATAAAGGAAGAAAGAATTGCTTGTAATTTTGAAATCAATCAATCAACAGTGTTCGCAGTGGGCTTTCACGAGTTCCCGGATGATCAGCTCCGACCAGCGTCTGGCTGGCATGTTAATTCATTTGCTGTATTCTCTCCACGTTTTTAGATAGTTTAAGATTGAATTAATTGAGAATTATTTTCGTAATGATGATCTAAAATGTACTGATAGATAGATAAATTGCAACTACTTTACTTAATGTTTTTTTTACTTTCTTGTCTACGTCGTATAAAGTAAATATAGTAATAGTCAAAAAATTCGAACTCGAGATTTTGTGGAAACGCCTGTTTTAGAATTCAAAAAACATCGCCTGAATTCGAAAAACACATTTTTAGAAAATGTCCTTCTGTCTGTGACAAAAATTACTTAAAAACTGTTTGAATTAGACGGCTCAAATATGGTATAAGATGTTTACATAAATTTTACAGATTTCTTTCAAATTTTGAGTGAAATCTGTTGTGAGGAAGTTTTTCTGTCCGGCTATTCGAATGTAAGTTAGCAAGATAATTATAAAATAAAGAGAATTGGATGGATAAGATTTGGTACAAATATTTGATATCTATAGTGTAGACACCTGTCAAATTTTGAGCCAAATCCAATAACGGCTTGATTGTCTGTCGGTCTGTTCTTTCAGAAACGTGTAAACACGATAATTCAAAAATGAAATGACTTAAACATATTGAATTTGGTATGGGATTTTTTTGACTATAATTAGTTCTGCATCATATTTTTGTTTCAAGCAGTTAAGAAAAAAATATCTAAAACACAAATTAGATTTTTTTGATACTATGTCGAGGATTAATCGCCTAAAATAACACGCTAAATTCAGTGAAAATGCTAAATTCACATCAAAAGGTCAATATTTCGTAATTATTGTACGCCCTTGCTATATAAGATGTTCTCTAGCATGACAAGTTTATTCTATAGCAAAATTAATTCTAGTACAAAACAATAGGAAATTTTCTTCACTTAATTCCAATCCTTTTAGAACCTACTTCCAATTCAATTCTTACACTCCAATTTATTTACCAAAAACTGCGATGCACTCTATATTAATGATGTAATTTGCAAACTTACACTAAAAAAATGTTTATCATTAAGTTATTTCTTAAATTTTGCTTTATTTTTATGCTTGGCAATTTAAGAATAAGTTCTTAACCTTTTCCAAAACAGTTTTCGAAAAGAAATGTGCTAGAAGTAATATTCTTGGAGCAATGCAAACTTTGTAAATGCGCTAAGAGTCGAATTTTCTGCCACGTAGCCAGAAAAATTCAATTACGAAATTAATAAAGACCTTTGCGCTTTTCTAAGAAGAATTTTACTTTAATGGAAAATATATTACGCTGAATTTCCATCGGAAAGTGAGAGAATTGCGTTCTTCGAAACATTTTAGAAACCATAAAAGAAAAAGAAAGGAATTAAAATTGCAGGTTTAATTTTTAGAATAAAGTTCCATTTCTTGTTCCTTTTATCTAATTTTTCTCGGGGGATATTTCCCTCGAAATAGAAAGCAATCTAAAGTTGTTGTTTCTGCAGACGATGTTTTTTTTTTCAATTTTGGTATCTCAATCAGTTTGACTCCGACTGTGTTCGATATTATTTTAACTTGGATTGGATTGTAAAATAAGAATGAAGGATAAATTCCTTCTATTAAACAACATTTTTCCTAAAATATTTTTCAGAAAATTTCAAAGGATTAAGCAAATATAAGATTCTGAGTAAATTGATTTAAAACAAATGCTAGATATTTCTGTTTAAGTTATTTTAAAACAGTTGTATCGAATATAAGTATCGTGGACTATTTTTACATTTAAAATTCAAAGTATAAAAAAATCTGGAATATTAACAAGTTTATTCCATTTTATTGGAAATGGAATACTTTTATTATTAGCTAAAAGCACCAACTTGCTTTAAATTTTTAGAATCATGCATTTCGAAATGCAGCTGTTTTCGCAAAAAACAGTTAAGGAAAATTGTACATCTTTCTAAAATTTAAAATTGCATTAAAAGATGTCTAATATGCAAAAGAGTCACTATAAATAAATGAATATTTTATGAAATATATTCTTAATGCTTTATCCTGTCGTTCTAAATCAATTTCTATGTTTTGTCGTTCTAAATCGATTATACTCTACAACTTTTAATTGACTTTTTTCTTTATAGATAGGAAAATAGATAGATAGGAACGTTAACGCTATGTTTTGTCTGTATAGGAATAGATAGATAAATAAGATAGCAATGTTAACGCTATATTTTGTCTATAGGTATCATTATGTCACGAATAATTATTTTTTCATATCTTAACTTCAGTTTTATGACTATTATCCTCTTTTATAACATCTGAATTTGATAAAAAGGAACATGATACAAATGAGAACTTTATATAATTTTATAAAACGTCCCTCTAATATAAGAGAGATAATTCTGGGATTTTCACGATTTCTTTAATGAACTGTTTGTGCTATAGTTTTTCGGACAGATATTAACAGAAAATTGACAGAGGAAACAATTAAAAAATTTTAAAACAAGCATACCTATTTATTGTTTGACCTTTTGTAAAAGGCATTTAATATAAAAGCTGAAAAGTTTAAATTATATTGTCTGCATAGCAGCTATACACTTGAAATTTGAGTTTCCGTCCATTAATACTCCTCTTGAAAATCGTTGGTTGAAATAATCCTTTAATTAAGGATTTCAACTTTGGCAGTGGGTATAATATTTACGGAATTCTTTATTGATTAAGCAAATATTGCAGTCCTTTTGTTTAATTACTACTTAGGAATACTATTTTCAGCTTAGTGTAGACAGCATCTAATTAGTTACTATCGTGTATAGGACATATAGAAAAAGAATTGTAATATGTTCAAAGAATTCGAACTCGTGATTTTGACAAATCTCCATGTTTCAGATTAGCTGAATTCGAAAAACACATTTTTGGTACTATATATCTCCCTGTCTATTTGTCTTTTTGTCTAAGACAAAGATCATTCAAAAATGAGCTATACTGATAAAATTTCGTACATGAGCTCTTCTCTAAATTTAGAAATTTCTATCAACTTTTAAACTTTGAGGAATTCTCTCTATATGGCTATCGGAATGTAAGAAAACACAAGTAAAAACTATTAAACGAAGAGAGATGGAGCGATAACATTTGGCACAGAAATTTAACATCTAAATTATAGACACCTATAAATTTGGAACCAAATCCGTTAAGGAGTTGACTTTCTATTGGTCTGTGCTTTCACAAGCATGTAATGCGTTAATTCAAAAAGACAACGGCTTAAATATATGAAATTTATTGAGTAATTTTGTGAATACAATTCTAGTACTGTGTGAAATATTGGTTTTTAGTCCATTGGACTCAACACTTTTAAAACACAAATTCAATTTTTAGGTATCTATTGCTTATGATAGGAATGAATCCTCAAAAATATCACCATTATAGGATAGACCCAATAAAAATGCTAAATTCATGCTAAACTTCATTAGTTTTAACCAGTGTTCACCAATATTATTTAAGGCTTTCTTGGCCTTACCCAAGGTCCATAACTCTATGCACAGGAAAGGGGATAACATCTTTTTTTAGAAAATATGTGAGAAAGTTTTAAGGAAACTACTCCTGCTGGTTTAAATGGACATTTTAAATTGTCTAGCAATGCAGAGAAAACTGTGACAGAGATACATTTCTGTAAAAAAAAAATTAAAATATATATATAAGGTTGTATTAAAATAAATATGCAAAAAAGTCATTGCCAAAAACATTAGGTGTCATAAGTTGGATGCAGTAGATATCCAAAAATATGTTGGAGAATAATTAAATGTTGGATTTCAGGAGAAAATGAAGGATTTTCGAAAAATACTCTACAGTATAACGCTTTTTTAAAAAACTTTTTGGAGTCCAAAATATTTTTAAAAAAGTGTACTTGAAAAAATAATCTACTAGATTTTGATGTTGTCTATCTTTATGCCTGTCTGTAAAATGATAGCACCATAAACTCGAAACCTGAAATCTGATTTCAGATCTTTCTAAAATTATAAATTTCTGTCATATTCGTACATTCTATTCTGTTTGTATTCCGTTCATCTGCAAATGAAAATAGTAATTTAAAATCACAAAAATTTGAAGGATAAAATCGAACATATTATTTTATCATAAGTATTGCACATCTGTAAACAATTTCAGACCAAATTCGTCAACAACTTGACCATCTATGATCTGTAAGTATATTTTTGTAATGTATGTAAAATCGTGAAGACATAGATTAATGAAGCCTGATACAGCCTTTACACCATAATAAATCTTTGTTAACTTTTGTATTCGATATGTTCGAAAAGAAGTCCAAAATGCTTTGTTATCTTCATGCTATAAAGTATCAAACGTGCCACTTGTGGCAATATATAAGTAGATCAAGAAATGAACTTACAAATTGACCATTTCTCGTTGAAAAATTTCATGAAAATGAGTGATATCGGATTTACTGGAGATGATCATATTCAAAGAATTGTTGAAAAACTCATCATTAAATTTTAGCTTTTTTTTTTAATTCACTGTGAAACATAAAGCTGAAATCAGCTCTATGCTGTCAAACCAGTTTCTGTATTACGATCTGTATGTTGCAAGGAAGCAAACAGTTGATGGAGTTAGTTTTTTCCAAAGTTATTTTCACTTTCGGACTGTTTGAAATCTTAAAGAAAGCCTTTAAGTTGATAATTTATATTGTATTGTTTTTACCTCTTTTTTTTTCTACGATCTGAAATTTTTTTCATTTTCTCAATTTTTTTCTATGTTGAAATGATTCTCGTTTCTGAATGAATTTTTTGAAGGGATAATCCCAAGTTTTAAGATACATCGCTCTGTAAAATAATTGATACATCATACGTTTCTCGTAATTAAAATACATTAATACAAAATACTTTAATGTAAATTTTTTTTGTATTAATTATATAATACCCATAATCCTTTTATTATATCACACTTTGTTTCCTCCTGGGCCTTCATCCCATGCAATAGCTTGACTATTAAGGATATATTAGTTCTTTCTTTCAGCTATTTTATACATCATTATATAACTTTTTTGAATCATTAAAAAATTTCTGAGCGATATGAAACAAAAAGATTAACGAGTAGACTAGGATTATTGTTACTATATATTTCCAAATCATCTGCATTAAATTTTAAAAGAATTAATGATTATCGAAGAAAAAAATTGCAATAAAGGAATTTAGTATGATTTGAAAAGAAAAATTTTAAAATTTAAGATGGTATTAAAGTATTTCTTATAAGATAATTTATTTCGAATTTACTGCAGAAAAAAGGACCAAAACTCTTTTAATTTCTAATTGATTTTTTAATTCTCACTGAAGGTAATCTTTCTCTTGTCTTAAAAAATAAATTACCAAAGCTTGGTTGAAAGGGGTCCAATCATTTAGAAGGGGTTGTGGAATATATATACATACAAACTCGCAAACAGTTCTATTTATATTAAAATTAGATATAAATTGGCGTAATATTTGTAAATTTTGACAAGCGTGAAAAAATATCATTCAGAACTCTCATCAGGGCAGATGATTGTATCTAAAGCAAATAATTTGGCACGTAGTTATTTTTAGGCAGTAGAAATTAACTCAAAACTTAACTCGATTAAACATCTAATTATTATTACATTTTTAATTCAAAATTAATTAAATTAATATTTTTACAATAATTTCATTGCATAATATTATACGACCCATTTTTACACCATTTTAAAATTTAAAAAATTAGCATTTCAGTTAAGCCAATTTTATTATTTAATTTTAATAAATTTGTAAATATTTTAGACAGTTCTTTCCGGTGTTTGATTAACTGAATTTATGTTCAACCACGTTGCTATGATATTTAATATACGTGTGTGTCTGTTCACATATGTTATCGCTGCAATATAATTAAAATCAAGACAGACAAATGAAACCTAACGTATGATTATGTTATAATGCTTCTTAGCGGCCTCCTCCTATGTTATAATGCCTCCTGAGTTCTTCAAAGGAGATTTGAATCTCCTTTAAAAACCCTTTACTTGTGATTTTAGATAAAGAGTTGAGATGAAACGGATTAACAAATAACATTATAATTTAATGGGCAGCATCATAGTGAAAACTTAATCATTATGTTTAGGAAAACAAAATAAAGAAAAATACTAAGCGACACACTATTCATTCATCGTCCCTTTTAAGGTAGCTAAAAGTATATTTCCCACAAAATTCTCCAGTTTTTTAACAGCTCATGGAAAGTTGTTTTACCGCCTCTGATTTGTGTTGCTAATTCTTAATAACGTCAGAAACTACAAAAATATTAATAAATACTTTGACCACATTCAATGGCTTTAAAAATTAAACCGTAATTTAATTATTGCTATTATTTTAAATTCAAATGGTAATATGCCAATTTTAGAACTGAAAAAAAGATTGTCATTAATATTCGACGTATTTTTCTATGAAACAAAATCTTGGACATTTTAATTTCTTATCTCAATATTCAAAATGTCTTGATAGGTTAATTATTTACTTGAGAGGTTTATTATAAAATCAAATTAATTTTATTTAATAAGTTAAATGAATTTCTTTTCTTAAATAGAGCTTAAACCAAAAAATATTTCGACACCATTGTAAAAAAAAATATATTCTTTAATGGGTTAAAGTAAATTTCTCGGGCTAGTTTTGCTTTCCCTTTTAAACTTCAGTTCCTCCTTTTAGTAATACAGATCAAATCTTCTCCTCTTCCTTTTAGCATAAAAAATATATTATCCGAATATTTCGAAAATTAGAATTCAAAATCCACATAAAATCTAGTTTCTAGAAGACAAAATATTTTTTTTTAATATAAGTGCACTAAAACCAAGATAAGATCATTTCACAGAATCGTATTAATTATAGTTCGGAGAAACAAAACGCTATTTGATGCATTTAAACTTAGCCATCGACCGAAAATGAAAATAATAATTTCTTTTCAACTAAAAAGAAATTTTTTCCTCGGAGGAGAGCAACGTATTAACCACTTCATTTTTTTTCTTTACTATCTAATAAGATGACGCCTTCTATTTTGGGAAAATTTTCTTATTTTGATTCAAATGGAAATTCATTAAATACTTGACTTATCTATGAATTCGAAGTAATTTTAATATTGAATTATAATCGTTATGAATGTTTTTTTGCTTACAACTATCAACATTCGGTAAATCGATGCACATATAGCATCCAGGCAAAACAGTTAGGCGGTTAATTAAAGTCGGATTATCAAATAAGAAAATAAAGAGAAACCCCGCAGCTTTGAGATGGGAGTGGATTTCATTCATGATATTTTCAGCGAAATTTTATTTTCTACTTTACCTTCAGTTTAAAATGGCAGTCTACTCGAATTTTTTCGAATTAAAATCAGGAATGGTTTTAAATACAGAATCTTGTCTTTTGTCTAGTCTTTGTGTTTTGTCAAGCATTCCTAGTGACTTACAGATAAACTTGATGCACATATTCTTAAAATTTATTGACTATCTCACAAATTAACAGCTCTGAAAAACTTTGAAAAGCATTATATTATGTTAAAAAGCTACAAATTTTTTGATTATTTTAAATTGCTCTTTTAAATTAAATTTTGACTTCTTTATACATGAGATATTTAGGATGGTTTGCAATTACATGCTTTGTTATTCCAAGTTTTCATAAAATTTGTTACAAAAAAAAATGGCTCGTATAGAAATAAAATTTTAATCAATAAAAAATATGTGGTGTTGGGAAACACCCTGTGAAAGGGCGGGTTCGAAATTCACTTTGTTTAAGGACCCTTAATTGTAGAGCTAAATCTAATCCTAATCTCAACTAATACATCAAAAGTCGTTAACTTTAATAGAGCTATCAATTGTAACCATCCGATTACCCTCCATCAAAATATTACATATAAATTTGGAACTTTGGAAAAGGAAATGGAAGTAAAGTTTGAGTGTCGAAAGAAAGAAACAAAATGTGATTGTCCAGTCCACGATCTCATTTAGATTTCCAGATTCCCGAATATAAAAGTTCCAATCCGGAAATTTCGGACAAAAAGATGAAGATTAATCGATTTAGGAACACGAATCCCCCCCCCCCCCGTTATTATTTTTTTTCTATTCTCCCGCTCTTTCATCGCCTTCCCGTCTTATTTTGATTCAGCAGCCGATTTTCCCTAAGTTAAAACACTCCCCTCCCTCTTCTCTTTCCTTCCTTTGCTATCGTTTGGCGTGTTGCCAGTTTGTGCTAGCCTCCGCAAGTGATGTGTTTGGCGACAGCAGCGACACCTATCGCGTTTCGTGTCAACCCGGAATATTTCCAAACGAGGAAATAAAAATTTATTAGCAGAGTAAAAACTGGAATTCTATGCACAAGCAATAAAATTTTAAATTTAAAAAGTTGCAAATAAATTGTTTTTAATACTCATTGTTTTCGCTTACATGTAGTAAAAAAACAGTTTGGATTTTCTTCATTTATTTATTTAAAAATACCTTATCAATTCAATCCGATCCACAAAAAAATGAAATTCAGAAAAAAAACAAAAAAAAACAGTTTTTTATAGAAACGTTTAACAGTTTAACAGTAAATAAAGTAAAACTACTCTGTCAGTTTATATAGTAAGTAAGTAGGGAATATATGTATTTATAAATTCTTTGATTTTAAAAAAAATTACTACAGAAAATATAAATTCTACTATTACATCTTCATTACTTCCTTTTCGTTCGCTATTTAAAACATCAGTAATAATTTTTTGAATAGATATTAGATCAATTATTCTTTTTATATTTTTTCAGATTTCTTTATTTTCGCTTTTTTCCCCCTCTTCCATGTCTAATATTCAAGAAAAAAGTGGAAATTTATCGAGGAAAAATGTTACAATATCTAAACCTAAATTTAAATAATTATAGGTTTTCATTAACAATTAATCTTGTTAAATTAATAAAAGCATCTTAGAAAGATTAAATGTTTCTTGATTCATCAAAAATGGCATACATAATTATTTTTATATTCAGATATACATCACAAAATTACATCGCCTTAAAACGATTACATTTTTGAAGCTATTTTTGAAACAATGTTAAATAATTAATTAGCATTTCAGATAAAAGTAAAATGTTTTTTACTAGCTTAATTCTTTATAGGTCCAAATTTACGATTAGTATAATAATAAATTTTTATATAGATGATTTTTTAAATGCATGTGTGAAGATTTATTGTGTTATCAGATCGATATCGTAAAAATATCCACATTAAAAATACTGGTTAGATTTAAAGCAATTTAAGTGATATACTGTCTCTAAATCCACGACACTTTTATCGCATATTAAGTTTTATTCGTGTTTAAACCGTTGCCAAATCTAACCGGCTATAAGTTGGGAAAATAATTCGTTTGGCGACGAATCATAAAAACAATGTTGAGATTTTTGAGACCGAAATAAATTTATAGTAAATAATTTCTAGGAAAAATATAAAAATATCTATATAGTTGAAAAAAAAATATAAACAATCTTTGAAATTAAATTATGATTGTTTTAACCCTTAACTGGGGAGGTGAAATTTTAGGATTTAACTGGGGAGGTGCGTTCTACGAGACCGCATTTCATTTAGACTCGAATTAAATTTTCTAATAAATGTATTAGTATGAAAAACTGCCAATATATTTTGCAGATATTTTTCTCGATACATAGATATGTTTTAGAAATTTTTCAAAATATATCGTCATTGAAAAAAGTAAATGCGTTGGAATATACATTTTCCTCTCAAATTATACGTTAGAATAAATAATATTCTTGAAAAAGCTTTTTACTTTTTAAATCATATTTATTTTTGCAGTATATGAAGGTATATAGAAGACAATATAATGTAAAATTCAACAATTATATGAAAAATTAAAAAAAAATGACAATGGGTAAAATTGGCCCTTTTTTATTGGCTTGTGTGACTTTCATAGCTCGGTTTCCTAGGGCATTTTAAACATACAGGTTAAGAACTAGTATAAAAATCAACCTATAAATTCTGTATATATATCTCTTGGTATAGTAATATATTTTATAAATTTTTCAAAATACATTATCACTAGAAAAATTGATTATGTTTGAACATTCATATCAAAAGCAGTTCAATGCGAACTTTCATCGAAAAACTCTTCTGTAGAATTATCCCTATCACTAAAATCACTTTCTGCTTCATTTAAAAGTGTCTGGAGCACTACTTCATAATAGGATCAGTAAACTGGATGATATTTCGTGCCCCAAGTTTTAGCGCCATCTTCTAAGCCTTGTTTATCACTGGGACACTAACAGGGAGGTGCGGTCTTAGAGACCGAGCTCGAAGAAATAACTGAATTATTTTAAAAAGCATCCGCTGAAATCGGTTGAAATAGTGCACGTGTATTGAAGGTCACAAAACAGGAAGCTACAGGGTCAATCCATTCAATTGAGCTAAAAACAGAATAGAGGTGACAGAAAATCAGTTGCTAGCGGTCTCCCAGACCGCACGTCCCCAGTTAAGGGTTAATTGTGAAATGAAAAATTGATTGCCCTTGCATAAACAAAAAAAAAATTTCTTTTTTTTATGTACTGGAAAAATTTTGGTTAAAAATAAAAATTCGATTTTTTTTTCAAACGATTTTTTATGTCAAATAAAACTCATTTACTGTAAAACATTTTTTATATAAAAATAAAAATCATTTCCTAAATAAATAAACATTCTCTATAAAAATGTTTTATAATTTTTCTTTAACGATATAATTGCTTTATTAACTAACAACCGAATGAAATTACTTTATGTAAATGCATTATAACTGCAGCTTTTACTTCGTCGTTCAACACACACCGTAACAGTGAGCAAAACTGTGATGTGTATTCTAAAATCATTTCCCGGAAAAACGAGATGTGACTTGTATTCTTGATTTGGCAATACCAGAAAGAAAAAGAACCTTCACTGTTTGTAATATCGTGACTAATTGCAATAGTCGTGGCGCAGAGAAACAATTCGAAATATTTCGTGTGGAATTGTTCTTTGCAAACTGAGGCAATATTTTAATTAGTTGTGCTACAAAACTCATTTGCATACTATTCGCAACACGATCGTCTGTTAATTCACTTCTTTTTATCGTTTGCCACTATAGAGCATAGATCTTTCAAAGCACGTATTCCGGATTACTCTCATTCGCTTAGACCTTGAGAAATAAAGTAATTCAAGGGGCATAGCGACAAAGGAAGTCGATTGTTCGTCGAATTAGGTGTTCTCCCCAGCACACACTCTCTCACACTATTCGGAAATATTTTATTTTATCCGGAAAAGAAATTGTATCATTACATATTGGTAAATCCTTTTTGATAAAACCGAATTCTGTTTTGAGAAAATTATGAAAAAATATATGTTAAAATATTTGAGGCTCATAAAATTGCATTTTAATGTCTATTAATTCAAAATTTATTTACATTTAATTCTTTGGGGCTAAGTGGGTTAAACACTATCCCACCTTTAGCTTAGCTTTTTATGCATGGTGGGATATATTTTAATCCACCTCGACAAATTGAAATAGTCTTACAATTTAATATTTTATTTAAAGTTTTTCATTCAGTTGGCAATGCTATACGCCAACAATAAATGCATAATTAAGTTTAAAAAAAAATTATACAAATAAAAATGCATCAGTTTAGGCATGTGTGGTGATGTGATTAAGGTTGGCGTATTATGTGATGCAGTAAATTGCTGTCGATCGTAACGGTATGTATTGATTTATTATAAGAAACAAAATTATTTTACGATAAAAAGCATGTTAATTGATATTTTATTGGGATTATATATATCCCACCTTATAAAAAAAGACTTATTGAAATGCTATTATTTTTATCATGTGAGAACATAATGTTGTTTTGGTTAGAAGCCTTTGAATCCTAAAAATCAGTAGGCAAAAGAATTAAGAGTATGATTAGTTGGAACTCATAAATTGTAGCAATTTTTTTTCTGATCGGGATCATAAATATGAGAAAATATTCCAAATATCGAACATTTCAGATTAGTTTCTGAATCAAAAGCCATCTGACAGTTTTATTAAAATTATGCTTGCCGAATGATCATGGTACGAATTGATTGGACAAATGATTGCCCAATCAATTGATTTTAGAAAAATGCTTGATGTTTTAATTTATCATCAACACAATCCAAAACAATCAAAAATTGTCCAATCAATTGATTTTACAAAATGATTTTGATGTTTTAATTTATCAATGCATTTCATGGAAGGAGCGATGATTTAAACATTCAATTTTTTTGTCTCGAATTTCGTATTGCCATATAAAATTGTTCTTGCATAATAATTTGAAATTTGCGACGGCAGAATTGAATTTTAAAAAATTTGACTGATGCTTCATGTTAAATAATCGGATTGAATGTTGTTTTTTTCATTTTTATAATAAAAAAATATGAGTATATTAATATGAGTAAATATTTTTATACACTCTTGTACCTCATACAATTAATACGTTAAATGTACTGATTTTGCGTTGTTTTTCTTCGTCCACGGTTAACTCTGATGTTAAAATTATCCATATTTCTCTCTCTGGAAAACAATTATTTTTACTAGAATAATTGGTTTACATCAAAAATAACGTGGGAATTTAAGCAATAAAAATTAGAATACAGGATATAACCATTTCAGAGACGAGGAAAGAGTTATATGCCAATCTAATAAAAAATGATATTTTTTTAAACTTTAACTGAATTTTATAGGGAAACAAGTATTGTATGAATTTTAATTTTAATTTTTGATACTAAAAATATGATCTGATGAAAAAAAGAAAAAATCTTATCAATGTATTTCAATACGATTGAACAATGATTTAGAAGGCGTGAGTCCGCAGTAAGTACTAGTTGAATTGAGAGCTTTATTTCAACAGCTGTTTTCTAAGAGAAAAATAGTTGTTTATTAAAAACCTTTCTTCTTTTAAACAGCATTAAATAAACCAGTTAAAAGTTATTAAAACTTATTATCCTGAAAACCACGGTTATAGGCCATGACTAAAACTCATTTTAACATGTTTCAATTATCTCACTTTCTTCTCTGTCTGTTTGTCCGTTCGATTCGAATTTTTCAATAAATTTTAAATTAAGAATTAACTTTTTTTAATTAAATTGACTTTTTTTGAATTTTTAGAATTTGCAGTCATAAATTTTCAGAACAATTAGAAATTAAGAATTTGTATGGGATTATAAATATGAGAAATTATTTTATACTTTTTAATCATTTAACAAAAGTGGTACATCATTTATTATTGTTATATTTTATTCTATATGGTTTGAAATAGAGATAGAAAATTTCGGCAAACAACGCCAAAAAACATCAATAAATTTTTAAATAACTACGGAGAGTACGTTTTTATATCTGTAGTCCAAACAATTTCGTCTTGATTACATAAAATGAAGTGGACAAATTTTGCCTTGCCTTAACTATGCATCTTCATGGAATGAATATATTCAAAACTTTAGAATTTTAATAAAATGGATACTTTTATGCGGGACCAAAATACATTAATTACACAAAATCAAGATCAATACAGTACAATAAAAATAATATGTATCAAAGCAATACTATAATTTTGGTTTTAAGTTTCAAGGCAATCTAAATCACTTCAGAACTTCATAAATACCCTGAGACATTTTAACCTAGTTGAAACCAGTATTTATGGAGATTTTGTGTTTCATTGTTTATACACTTTCTCACGATATTTTTTTCGCTACTAGATTTTAATTTTCGTCTTCAGTTTTTGGACTAATAAGTGATTTCATCTAGATGTGTATTTTAATAAAAGAGTGGATTACAGTTGGTATGTTAAATCATTGTGTTCCTTTTTATTAACTCACTCTCTTCATCTGTCTACTCGGTGCAAATTTTGCAATCGATTTTAAATTAACTTCCCAATGATCTAGAGATTTGGAACTTTAAACATAGCTCAGGAATGGATGACAATGTTATATTTATACACTTTTTTACTTGTTTGTGATTTTTTGGAAAAAATTTTAATATATGTTGGTATTTTCATCAGTTCTATTATAAGAAATACTATCGATATTTTTGAATCGAAAAAAGTATATTGACAAATATTAATTTATTTTTATTGCTAGAATTTTATTTGCGTCACTAGAATATTATTTAATTCCTACTATAGCCATTTGCAATATTTTTATTATTTTTTTAACTTTACGAAAAAAATAGTTACATTTTTTTAAATAATTTTTCTTAGTTATACAGTTATTTAAAACATATATTTTTTCGGAAAAATAAAAAAACTTACATTCTAATGTTAATATGTAGTTTTTATCTATTATTAATATTATGAAAATCAGATTTTTTTTTTTCGAATTCGCTGTCAGGTGACACCGCACGTATTATATCAAAATTTAATTGGATTGATTTATTAATTGATATTTAAATTCTGAAAATACTGAAACAGATTAATGCCATCAATACTATACATGTTCACAAAATTTCAAAACTCCATTACATCTGGGAGAGAGCAAAAAATCAACTACCAAATTCCAACTTTACAAAAATAAAATAAGTTAAATTGCATAAAAAGTAAGAATTTCTCCACTAACGTTATAGCTATGCGATAGATTAATTTAATAATTATCAGTACATTCTTAAATTTATGTGCTTAATTCGTATGAATTGAGTTTTCAAAATAATTATAAAATTACCTTTGCCGTTTTAAATGATGGTTCAATTCATATTTAAGTTTTTAATATTAAAAAAGATATTTAATTCTTTTGTATATAAACATTACTACTTAAATTTTTAAAATTTTAACTTTAGTTAATTGAAACATTATCATCTTCATAAAAAAACTTCATTTCAGAAAATATGAAAAATATAGAAATTGAGGAATTCTTTATTTCACATGGAAATAAACCAGACAAATTATTCAAAAATACTAGCTTTCTTTTAAAATTTCATTCGAAAATTCATTTCACAAATTTCTAAAAACCATAATTTTTTTATTGCAAAATTAATTCCTTTAGGGTAGAGTATAGGAAAATTTGTTTTAAAGTTCAAATAAGCTAAAAACATATTTTAAAATGATTATTTTTGCCTGTATGAAAATTACACTAAATATTAAAACCGTCGTTTCAAAAATACAATAACAGATTGCTTGAAAGCAAAAACTTTTGATTTGACGCTTAGTGAATTGATTGAATGAAAACATAGGTTATTATCATTTGATACCGAAATTATTGCGAAATATTTGTAATTATTTACTTAGCTTTTATTTATTTAACAGAATATCGTCTGCTTTAAAAAAAATTACTGTGAAACTTTGTGATACTTTAATATTACTCATGCTCAATCAATTTTTGTCTACTATTAAGAAACTGTTGTGACAGACAAATTATTTTTTTAGTTTTTATTGATACGATAAAATGTAACAAAAAGGAGCCTCAACCTGTAATTTTATTTTCGCTAAAAAATTACAAAAATGAATAATTTACTGCCGAACTTCTACATTTTAAATATTGATACTTTTTTAACAAGTGATTTTTAATATAACTGTACTAAATGATTCTGAAGATTTTTAATGATTAAATCTGATCTCCTTCTAGCATAATGTAGAATTTAGAGAATTAGAAAAATTGACTCAAATGTAAAATGAAGCAAAAAATTTCACCACAATTACAACTAATTCTGTATTTTAAATAAATTAATTTCAGGCATTTAATATAAAATTTTTTCAATCGACTCATTAATTATCTTTTTTAACTAAGTCAGAGAACCAGAATTGAAAAAAATTCAATGATAAATTCAAAATAAAATTAATTTTAATTCCTTCCTGTGATTACCATAATTTGCTTGTGCCGTTTAACATTTAATTGGACGTTGTTTTACGTTTTTTTCCCCCTGCAAACTGAGTTGTAAATTCCAGACTCAGAAACAACTGGCATATATTTTGTGAACATGGATTAATTCCACTGTACATTTAAGAAAAAACAAACATAAAAACAAATGAATCTGAGGAAAAGAATGCATTAACTAAATATTTTTAATGGAAATGTTTAACAAAAAAATATATTGGCTAATGTTACTAGAAGAAACTTTTTTCGTTACTTTAATATTTTTATTACTTGCTATAGGGAGTTTAGGCAGTTTTTAAAATTATATTAATTTAATTTAAGATCAATGTCAGTTTCAATTCAAAATCATTAAAAGTATAAGTGAAACGTGAGTAAAATATTCTTTCTTCCGTTATACATGAATGGCATCTATTTTTTGTGACAAAAATAGAAATTCACTTTAAGTGGCATTTGAGATTCGTGATAAACTTCATATCATTTGTTTTACTTATATTTTCATAATTAGATTCATTATTCACAAAAAAATATTTTCTACCTTAAAATAAATCGAAATTTTTTATTATTAACGCAGAGTAACTCTATAAACACACATTTTTCTCGGAAAGACCTTTAAATTTTTTATCGAGTGTTTACTTTTCGTCGTTTAAAAGTCCTTATAAATGTGAATGTGTAATCTTCTCATATCACTCATAAATCAACATCATTAATATTAATGCACTTTCCTGTTATTTATTACCGAATTTTTTTTTGGTCCTTAACGTATTTTATGCGCCTGAGAAAAAAGGAGCAAGCTTTCGCATTAATGAATTAATATCATAAAATTAATCAATCTAGTTACGATCAATATTTCGCGTTTAGATGATTGGCTCTTTCCAGAAAGTTTCGGCACTCATCTTAATCTTAATTAAGCGTCATTTTTTTACAAGCTGCGTGAAGTGGAATTTCGTTTTCCAGCGGGAAAACATTTTTTTTTTTCCCGCTGATGGAAGATTTGGTTCAATAAAGTCATATTTTTTTTTTATTAAATATTGTTTGGGCTGTAAAAGCTCTGTAAACTAAATAATCCACTTGATAAGCCAGAAAAAATGTCTTTGCCTACATTTTTTGAAAAGTTTATAGCATTTGTCAGTTTTTATCAGCTATTTATAAGCCTTAAAATTTTTAGGAAAGGCTTAACTATTTCAAAAATATTTAATTAAAGTTATTTTTGTTTAAGGCTTATCATCGCTTTTTGCAACTTTTTCAAAAATAGTAGATAATCTAATGTAAGAAATAAATTTAAATTTTAAAAAATTGTTTGGCATTCTAAAAAAATTATTGAATTTAAAAAAACTTCGCATGCCATTTTGAAAAGAGAATATTAAATTTTGTTCAGACGCAAATATTTAGATTTTAAGAATCTCAATAAATCGTCTGCTCAATAAAAATAATAATTCCTATGTTAATTTTTTTTTAATTTTTATCGCAATATAGCAAAAGTCTTACAATATAAATTTATATAAAAATCATAACTTCAAAATGTAATGGATTAGCATTAGATAAACTTTTTATTTTTTAAAAAAATCTTGAGACGAATTTTGCTTGTAAATATCGTAATTAATAGCAATCTGATTAATTCCTCAGCCGTGAGATAGGCAATCGGCAACAGTTCAGTGTCACCTGCAGCATCGACGTTATTAATAATCTCCACCACGCAATTAATGCGTTGTCTGGGTCATCTGTAAGCTGTCAGCATTCTGTCACATATGAGTAGTTACAATTGCACTCCTGTGCATTTCTACGATTGGATGTGTCTAGAGCGTGTGTCTGTCATCAACGCACTGTCATTCATTGCTTTTGGTTGATTGACGAAACAAATGGCCGACAAAAACAACTCTTCGTCATTTTTATCTACTTGTATACGAGAAGAAAATATTCTACTTTGACTTATTAGTGAATCTCCAAACTTTGGACTTTTCTGGATCCAAAAACACCTGTTTGGAATTATATCTATCCCCTTGGAGCATAAGAGCTCAAAAATAGAGCATGTTATGGGGATAAAATTTCGAATTTGGTTTTAAGTATAAATTTTAGTTATTTTTAAACATTTTGAGAAAAATCTGTTTACGGTAAGCCTGGATGCTAGTTCGTATGAATATGATTATTTAATACACTCAGAATTTAGTATCATTTAAAAACCATGCTGAAAAAAATAATTTAGAAAAATTTCAGGCTTTTGACTTTTCTTATAATATTTTTAGTATCAATAGTTTATTTTCATCTATGATTTTTTCACTTTTTTAATTTATTTTTACCATTCAAATTACATATTTCTTTAAATATTTAAGTGGAAGTTGTGTTTTTGAATGAAAAATTACCCGGATGTTATATTACTGGGTTTTTTTTCTCGCCTATTCCATACTAAAGAAGGAACACATGCAAATTTATATTTAAACAGTACAATGTGCAGTTAGAAAACAGTATATTTCTTTCAGATTTGTAATTATTAGTTCCACCAATTACATAAGATCAACTTATTGATGTGAACGATAGCCAAGTGACGAACTGAAGCTAAAGAATTACGTAGTACTCCTTCAGTTCAACTTGAAGTGAAAGATTGGTCTTTTCGCGCCAAAGTAAGGAAAGAACAAAGCCAAAAATTTTTTTTAAAAACTTATCTTAGATAATTGATTATGCACTTTTAATTTGTATCTGCAAATTTCCTTTTTGCTGAGGTCCTCATATTCAGCTTTCTCTCTCACACACACAAACACACACATTTTAATTTAAAACAAAACAAAAGTTTTATAATTGTAATAATATTTGTGCAAGCAACCGAAAATTTAAAAAGTGAAGCAATGTAATAAACCAATGAAAATAATCTTGTTACTTGTCCCAAATTGACATAAAAACTGCCCAGAAAGAAGAAATCAAGTCATTTCAGTAATATTTTGTGACTTCGATTTGGTATCAAAGACATAGTATACTACCAATATATCTAGCTATATGTTTTAATGCACTAAATACGACCAACGAGTTAGTTTTGTATGTTTATGTGAATTTTGAGTTAACTAAATGACAGATTTTTATATATTTTTTTTTGTAAATTAGGCTATTAATTCTAGACAAATAGATCGATTAAAATTGGAGGCAGGGAACAAAAGCTAATAATATGATTTGATAATGAATAAAAATTAATAATAGGATTAATAGTTTGTTAAATTGTATATTAGCAATCATCCTAAATTCAACTCTTGCAAAAGTTTCACATGAAATCTTTGTCAAATCCCACAAAAGAAGAACACAGAAAGTTGAAAAGTTCCGAGATTCTTAGCGCTTTTTTGCTATTTTTGTTGTTGTTATGTTTGTTCTTTATTGTAAGTTTTTTCGACTTTTTCCGAGTTTTGTTTTCCTTTTTCGGACGTTGTTGTTGTTTTACTTTATTTTTACTTACTATTTGTAGACTTCCTATTTTTGTCTTAACCACGGCGCCAATTAAAAGTTCTTCGACTTTTTTCGTTCGTTCGTTCTTCGACTTTTTTCTTTCGTTCGTTCTTCCTTTCCTTCTTTTTCTTTTTGTAGGAAATGACCACGACTGGATAATGGTAGGTGAACTAGAAGAATGCATATTTCAAAAAGTTTTATCAGACTGAAATTTCTTTTGGAAACACTTTACAAATTATTGGGAACTAACCTCATAATATTTATAAATCAATCGAATATCCTATGAGAGAGAACCCAGCATGAATTAATTTCATTATTGAAGCTAATCATTAATTATTAGGCGTAGATATTGTATTACTAGACAAAATAATTCGACACATTTGGATAAATTGCACCGTGATATCATTTTCTCGGTGTAATGTAAGTATTCTTTTGAGGAATAGTAAAGACTGGAGGAACATTATGCTATGGAATATTGACATTTTACCTAGGGCCATATCATTTATAGATTTTTTAAGTAATTGCAATGATTCTTATCAGAAGATTTCGTTTCATGAGTCCGAGATGGCGTTATATGACATTGACAACATGAAAGAAGCTTAAAAAAAAAGGCCCTAATACATAGTTATAAAAAATGTTTTTCTTTTGTGTAAAAGCATGTTTTTTCAGGAAAGACACCCATATAGATAAACTCAAAAAGCAAAATCTTATCTACAGATAAATTTTGATCCAAATCGTTCGAGCCGTTTCCGAAATACACGAAATAAATTTATATATATAAAAAAATTTACTCGTTTAGAGTTATAAGATTCTTTATTTAAAATAATATTACATCATTTCAAATTACATGAACTACTACTTCAATCGCATTTTTCATCAATTTCTAAAAATTAAATCATCAATTTCTAAAATCAAATTTTTTTTCTTAAATTAGATATATATATGTGTGTGTAAACGATAGAAAACAATGATATATAATACTAAGATTCTTAACAATCAAAATGATTTACATAAATCTTAAATCCGTCCTTTAAAACTTCTTCAAGAGGCATGTTTGTTTATTAAGAGGTTTGCCTGGAGATTAGTTTCGCCAATTTTTGTCGCCAAACAGTTTGAACTCGCCCGTTTGATGGATGGTAAATCTTTAAACATTTCTGCCGAATTCAACAGATTTTCTAAAACATTTTTTTATAATGCCAAAATTTGTATGCATTTTTCATTTTAATTTAATTTTTCCCTCAGAAACATGCCTAGGCAAAAAGTCTGCCCTTTTTGCCTGTCATGTTTCTGTAGTTCAGAAACTTCGCTCCATACACAAAAATACTTTACACCTCTATTTTGTTTATTCCGGTTATTATTTTTTTATGAATGATTCTTCAATGTTTTCTTTTTCCCCAATTTCCCATTTTCGAGAATTTCGATTTATAATCGAAACTACTCGGCTTAAACTCATGTTTTATTATTATCCAATTGACAAAAAAAGATAATATTTCCTTAGAGTTGAATTTGAATGTGTAGTGTTTTTGATAGTTAATTTCCCTAATCAAAAGGGTAAAAGCAATAGCAAAATTTTATTCCTACTTACTTCTTCCATTAACTTTTCTAACTGTTGCCAACTCAACTTATATAAAGGATGGATCGCTCATACGAGCGTTGCCAGATACCATTGAGTATCCGTCCTACAGTGGTGACAGAGAACAATGCAATGGAACGACACAAATACATTATAATTACATTGTTATGAAAAATGCATTGTATTAAAAATACATTGTTATAAATGAAAATATAGATAAAAATAAGGAAAAAAAATGTGTACAAGTAGCTTATGATATTCTTACGATTAATTATTCCTGCAAGTCATAAGATGCAATTTTAGTAATATTCTAAGATATGTATATATAAATAATAATATTAATAGGTGATACAAATACAAATGTAAAAAGTATGGTATATAGCGGCAAAAACTGTTATCTCGTGGAATCTCAGAGCTTTGTTAAAGCAAGCATACAAACAATCCAAAATTGCAAGCTGTTGCCAAATGACGAACAACAAATTCGTCCTTATTTTGCATCCACATAAGCGTTTTATATGAAGAGATTATATTATATTATATTATTATTATTATTTATATGAAGCGTTTTATATGGATTCTGGTGTCATGTAAGCTTCTGATATTGTTATTTATTTCGGTGATCACTTTCAGTTTAAGAAATGTTCAAAGCAAGATAGAAAGCAAGAAGGAAAACATTCTTCCCATGCCACTTCGTTTCTTAAAGAGCCATTTAACAACGGAATATCAACAGAACACCAACCTAATCTAGGATTCGAACTCGAGGCCATTGTCATGCATAAACCATCTTAGCAAATCGATCGGTTCGAGGCTTCCAAACTATATTTGAGATATAATTACGATTCTAACCTCCAATTGCAGTTCCGTACTTGAATAGTAAATGAAAGAACAAGATTATGTCACATTCTTTAGTATTAATATTTAAATATTAATATCCTTGATTTAAGAGAACTTGAAATAATTGTATCTTCGAAAAATCGATTATTCAGTTTTAGTCTAATAAAATAGTGAGCATTTCACTGATTGTTGCTACTTCTGATGTATAAATATTTGGAAAGATGAAATCTCATCAATTTATTTTTTTTAATGCAGCTCATTAGCTTTTTAAAATGTAACTTTCTATCATAACAGTTCCTATGATAGAGACATAAATTTTTTTTTTCCTTCAAGTTTCGTTACACACAGAAAAAAATTCTTTTGTTGCAAGCATATAAAAACTTATATGAAAGAGCTTTGCAGACATTACATGTCTGTTCAGTAGTTTTTATTTACTTATTAAACTTTTGTATAATTTTAATGGGTTATTTATAATGAAAAATAATATTTATTTTTTAGATTTTTAAATTACAGTAACATTCATTTTAAAAAAATTCAATAATTATAAAGGGTAATCCAAAATTAACGCAAAATTTGGGTTTGTCGCCTTTCATGCAGTATAGTGTTGGAAACCTTATTAAAAACCATCTGGCACCTGATAGTTTGCTAGTAAAATGAAGCGTTACACGATAAAACAACGTGTTAACGCAAGATTTGAATTAAATAAAAAACGCCAATTTTTTCTTTAAATTGTTATATTTTTATTGAATCATAAAATACGCAGGATACAATTATGAATGGAACAACATTTAGAGCAAATAGCCTCTACAGCTTTGCTGGCATATACACACTCTTTTGTCGAAATTTCCCATGACCATTTTGCATAATTGTGGCTGTATTTAGTTGGTGTAGTGTTAAATTGCCTCTTTCACTGCACGTGTGCTTGTGGACTTGTTGTCATAGACCATTGACTTCAAATAATTCCATAAAAAGAAATCTAATGGCATTAAATCACACGATCTAGGGGCCAATTCTCAAATTTTCGATCTGTGACAGCCAGATTTTCATTATTTTTGAAATATTGTTCAACGATGGAAATACGTTGTTCTATCGTATAACGCTCTATTTTACTAATCCTAAACGATCAACTATTAAATGTAGGATTGCCAGCACTTTACTGCACGAATGGTGGCAAATTCAAATCTTGAGTTAATTTTGGGACATCCTTTATTAAAATGAGAATACGATCTTTAATTATTGAGCACATACTTACATATTAAGCTGATTTTCATGTAATATTGAGAATTATTATTATTTATTATTATTTTTAGAACCTATTTGTGATTATAAATTTGAGAATTATCGCATCACGATACAGGCTGCTTTTGTTTGCTATTAGAAAACAAATGCTTATAGAAACAAAACTATTTTTACAATAAATTTTGCTGGTTTATGTGAAAACAGCTAATTCTTTCTATAAATACGAAATTTATGCCTTGTTTGTAATTTATTTGTAAGAAAATTCCCGTACTTACGATTAAAATTTCGACATCTTTTACTGTCGCGAATGTATCAGTTCTTTTAAAGTTATTTTGTTAAAATTTTTCAAAATAAATTATTTGATTTTCCTATTTGTTTATTATTATTAATTAATGCTTTATTAGCTTGTTTTAATGTCGAAAGAAATTTAACAAGCATAGTATAAAATGACTCGTTGATGATGTATTTTAAATGGTAGATATGGATCTGCAATACAATTTTTTTCTCAATTAAATACAAGATCAGATACAAGGTAATGAACTAGTAATTTAAAATCATCTTATTTTTAATACAGCCTTGAACTGCAATTTATTTTCAGTCAGCATTTCCTTGCCAGGCAATTTCATTTTTTTAGTTTTAAAAGAGAAGAGATTGATTTAGATACTTAAGAGTTTTCTTTTTAATAAAAAAACTTTTCATAAATAAAATTTATAATTTTTTAAAAGCTTTTAATAAGAAATATCAACTCTCAACAATTTCTGGCGAATGTAGCTCTTTATTGTCAGTTTGCTCAAGAAAGTTTATTATGAGCTTGTTCTCGACATTTCTCTTCAAGGGGTTAACAATAGCACATTCGTGAATGATACAGAATTTGACAACTTGCCCAATGGCACTTTGCGTTTCGTAGAAAAGTAATTTTATTTTTCTGAATTTCTCTTCCGGTGCAATCGGGGTTTCGATCCATTTTCTCTTTCCATAGGTAGCTGCAAAGAGAAAATTTAATAAGATTTTTTAGCATTTGTATCTTGAAGGTAAAAGGGATAATATGGTAATATTTTCGATTCTTAAAATCTAGTTCTGGAACAATAATGGTGAAAATAGAGGAGTTTTCGCTTCTAAATCTCTATCTATATTAATAATAAAAATATGGGGGGGGGGGCGTGCGTGTGCATGTGTGTTTTTGCTCTACGGGCCAGACCATTTGACCTACAGCTACAAAATTTGGTGCATAAGTATTTTACATAGTGTTACTGTGCAACTAGGAGCGATTTTTGTCTTTTCTGAAGTTTTAATTAAAGTTTTAATCAACTAAAAATTAAGCTGAATCATGGTGGGGTTTTTTTTGCGATAACTTCTGAAAATATTAAATATTATTCTGAAAAAATTAAATTTCACACCGTTTCAAAATTTAACAAATTTTATTTTTTAATAATACTAGTCTAATAATCATGCGAATTTTTCCAAAATTTTGGCAATTTTTAAAAAATTACTTTTTTGTCTTATTTTCAACAAACCGATTTTATTATTTCTTTAAATATTTAAATACGTGATTTTCTTCCATTATTAAAAGCCAAAGAATAATAACTCTATTTAATACCTATATAGTTTAAAAGACAAAGAAACGAAGTTAAAATATCGTGAATGTTCGTATGTAGATGAACTAAACTGTCACGTTTTTAAAAGCGCCTTGATATTTTATAATTGGTTTAAAAGTAGAAAAATCTATGTACGCTATAAATAGAATTTAAATGAAAAGACTTCAATACCTGACTATTTGAGGAAATCATGGATATAAAGTTATTTCTAAATAATTTAATCGAAATTATATATAGTTAATATTCTCAGAGAATTAAACAGATCGCCAAAGGTGATTAGTTATTAATAAATAATTGGTCCTAAATTTTAATTAATATTTTAAGAAATAAGGACCAGGATAACAAAATGAATAAATGCAAGGTAAAATTTACACAGTTGATACTACTTATTATGAATCTTAAGTCGAATAGATTATAATATTCTTCCTGCAACTTAAAATTCCAAAATGAAATGCTCCGTGCACTTCCTCCCTATAATGCTTAAACTAGATTCAAAATCTTTTGAGATGCGGAAAGTACAGGTAAATCCAATTAGAAATTTAAATGTTAAAAGAAAGACGCGACAATAAAATCAAGTATGTTTTACTTGAGAAAAGATAAGAAAGCACTTTCCTCACAAACTATGGTACTTAATGAAAGATTATTCCGTTTTCTTGCCTTTCTCTTCGGCAGAAAGAACTTTCTTAACTAGTTCTGCAATGACTTACAAAATAATTAATGGCGTAATTTTAACCATTCAGTGTCGTCAAATTACAATGAATTGAATGACTGGTTTAAAAAGTGAAAATGAGCTAGTTGTCCTACGGTACTGATGTTTTGAAAAATTTTAAAGGACATTCCGATATTTAGTTCGGAAAATCACAGCACGGTATTGCTTTTGGATCGATTTGCTAATTGCTTTATTTTTAAAAATTATTCTTAATTATAGCAACATAAGATGCAACCAAAAATATATTTACTCTCATTGCAATGCTTTTGGGTCTAATGCAATTATTTAAACAATGAAAAGTAATATATACTGTTAAAAAATATTTCGAAAAACGTATTATAATTAAAGAGAAAAAAATTGAGCTTAATTAAAAATGGTATAATTGGAAATGTAATTGTTTAAAAATAAGATGTAAAAATAGAATTTGCTCAATAATGTGTGCTGAAGTTTTTAAGGAAAATTTCTAACAAATTCGATTAATCGATAAAATGCTTCGGTTGTGGGAAAGAAATTTTCTGCAAGCAAAAAGTGCAAAGTACCTGAGATTCCTTAGAATATATGAAAAGCTTGCGTACATATACAATAGAACTGTTTTAAAATTCATTTAATTTAATTGTCATTTCATACATGCTCTTTGAACTTTGTAGAAGTTAAAAGTGTAGTTTTTGGGTTTGTATTTACATTGTACTACACATTTTAAATATGAAAAGAAAGTATTCATAGTATTTGGAATATTCCATGTCTTGTTCTAAAAAATGATGATTCAAATATTTTTTATTCTGTTGTGTGATAGGTTGAGAAATAGAAAAGTCTTCGTCATTATTTGTTATTGACATTTAACTTTAGCCATGTTAATTCAGGCTGTTACTACTCTGTGTAATAAGTCATAAATCTCCAGTCTTCCTTTGAGTTTTACAAATATAACGGATTAACTCACCGTATAGTTGCCGAGTCAATGATACTCGGCCTTCAGACAAACTTCACTACTATTTGGCAACAAAAGCGTAAATTTCAGAAACTACAAGAATCTTCGAAAATAGTTCCTTCATGCAGAACCGGCCTTCTCTATAAAGAGGCCTGGGTGAAAGAAGCCATTTGGGGCCCTAATTTTTTTGTGAAGAAAAAAAGAAAAATACAACACGAACATATATTATTAATGCATGTTTATTTAATGCGTGATTTTGTTTTTGATAGTACATCAATTCAGAAAAATTACAATTTTTTGCAATTTCTTTTTCGATGTTTAATTTAGCAAGTGCATTTAAACGTTCTGAACATATGCTTGACGGAAGATAATTCTTTATTAATTTTAATTTGCTGAAAGAACGCTCGGCAAAACCGGTGAATGCTCAGCTATAGTGACAACGTGAAGTTTTAACAGATACATTTAGAAATGACTTATTATAATTATTATTTAGTATGTATTCTAATATGCCTTGTGCGTTATTTTCATCTCTTTCGTTCAAAATCAAATCCCGTAGCAAACAAATTTCCTGTATTAGGTTTTTCATATACATCTTCGTTATAAAACTTTACAAAGTTTTTGAAGCATTTCTCTAATACATGTTTTTCTAAAATTTTTATACCGGTGATTAATTTGAAATAATATTTGGTATAATTTTAAATCTATCTTCTACTTGTACAATTATAGTGTCAATTACAGTGTTAAAAAAATTACAGTGTTAACACCTAAATTCCTCTACCGGGTTTTTTATAAATTCTTCTTCTGCTAATTCGGAATATAATCTTTTCCTTTTTCGAATTCGTTTTACAAGAAAATATTCTGAAATGTTCAAATTGCGTGCTAGCATTTTTGCTTCGTCTAAAATTGTGTTAAATTTTGTTCTTAAATTTTGGATTTCAGTTTTAATTTTGTTGATTAAATTGAAAGCCGAGTCAAGAACAATTTGTTTTGCTTGAAATAGTTCATTCATAGTGTTAATTTTTAACAATATTGCAAACCATACTATTAAACATAATATAAATGACATTTCTTGTATTGCATCCAATATACTTTTAGCTTCGGATGCCGTTGTATTATTGTTACCTATATCAATAAATTCTTCTAGGGCATTACAAGTTTGTTCACACTTTGTATACACTGCTTTAACCGCATCTATTTTGGCTTCCCAACAAGTGCCACTTAATGGTTTAAGAGTAATATTTAAATGCTTCCATAGAATTTCCCATCTTTTCGTAGATGCAGAAAATTAGAAATATTAGCGTTGCAATCTCGCAAAAATATTTACAATTACAAAATATTTTATATATTACAAAAAAATATATTACAAAATATTTTTACAATATATACTGCTAGAAGCGGCAGCACAAGTTAATAAATTAAAGGAGTGTGATAGGCAAGGCACATAAATTGCATCCGGGTTTAGAGAAAGTATTCTAGACTGTGTACCTTTATATTTCCCTGTTGCTACCGTTGTCATATGCTTGCCCTCTACAATTCATAATATCTAAATCAAGCTCACTTAATCTTTCCAATGGAGTTTTTGCTAGTCTTTCTCCAGTCACACCAGTTACTTCAATAAACCCTATAAATAACTCATTTATACTTAATCTTTTCTCTTCAAAATTTACATACGTAATAATGATTGAAGTTTGTTCCTTACGGGAAATATCCGGAGTACAATCCATTTGAATACTATAATACATGGCTGCCTTTTATATCGTGTTTTAATTTTGTTAAGGACTTCATTTCCTAATATAGAAATAATTTGTTCTTGTGACCCATGTGCTGAATGATGAACAATTTTATTTTTAGAATTTTTTATTTTGTTTATATGATCCATTAGCACAGGATCGTATTTACTTAGTAAATTTCCATTATTAAGCGTACCTATTATTTCATGAGTTCCTCGAAGTGGAAGATTATTACACGCTAAAAATAGAATCGCATCTACAATTCCTTGAAATAGTAATTTGAATCGTTTCGTTTCCTTACTTATATTAACTTGATTTGTTTCATCAATAGCCGACCATAAATTTAGTCGTTTTAGTAATTCTTTCCAAGTATTAAAAGAATTAAAATGATAACTAAAACACTCATGATCTTGGATTACAGCTGATAGCTTTCTCCAATTATTATAGCCACCCATAAATCGTGTAGTTTGGTCATTTCATCTTCTTTTCCAAAACAGTATACAACAAAAACAAAATACGGAATCTTGTGTTTTTTAATAAATTAACTAACTGCGAAGTTGGGTTTCACCATTTGGCATTATTTTAAAGTAGTACGTAGTGGAAAATGATCTACCTTTATCAACATTTTTAGCAAAAACTCTTTTGTGTTGTACTGGTTCGATTTTAACACAAAACATTCTAGTTTTATCAGTTAATACTCAACCATAAACCAGGATCATTTATACTCTTGATAATATTTGTTATTGCCATTTTCGACATTATTTTCTGATTTGGTCATATTTGAATAAACACACGGCTCTTCAACAAATATCACCGTTTCAACATTTTCATTGCTAGACTGTGTACTTTCCGCGGAATTTCTTTCCCAGTTGTAGTTTGAATTGAAACTTCTGAAGTCGAAGCAATTTCTTTGCCAGAGTTACGTCGCAGCCAAGAAAACAGATCTACTCGCGACTTCTTGAAGTTTAGCTTTTCTTCTTTTTTTTTTTTCTTTCCTGATAATTTTTCTTTTTTGACACCCAGAGGGATATTTCCTTGACATGAACATGATTATATCTAACAGTATTAAGCACTTTATAGAATGAATTATCAAATTACTATATTCTATACTACACGCTGTTACACAGTAGGTGAGGTAAGTGACTCTAAATCTACTTACCTTATATTAATAGTATTTGCACACTTACACTAGACTATAATATATACTGTAAGCTTCGTATATTTCCAAATCCATCGACTTCTTCATTTAAACTTCTTCCTTAATTGTTTTCATTCCGATCATAGCCGGTGAAGCAGTATTGCAATGTGCATTGCTAGGATTTAATCGTTTAATTTATCTTCGTTTTACTTTTTGTTTGAACAGCTTAATATAAACAAACATACATAGATGCAAGCATAAAAAAATATTAAATTAGATGTAGGAAATAGTAAATAGTTGATGATTTATTAGTCTATTTGAACCCTACCTCAGCCTCAACTTCTGACTGCCACTTGCGCCCAGAAGTCGCGTCGATCTGTCTTAACATATCTAAAGGGTATTTCCTTATTCATAAACGAACTCCCCCCCCCCCCCCTCCTTTTTATAGGTATCATTGCGATCATTGTTTAATAACGGCGTAAGTCGACGTTCAGCCAGTCACGTGGAAACAAACTTGTATACCTTTACGTATAATAGCTATTATTGTTCAGAATACTATTTTAATTCTTAATCACGGTGAGGATCGTCAGTTGAGGGGCCCCCAGATGGCTGGCCTGCCTTTATGATTCGAATTATGTCGTTTGTTCTAGATAATTCTGTGACCTGTCATGGAAACTATAAAATACCAAGAAATTGTATGTTGCCTATTCAAACACAAATTCAACTCAAACGAGCAGTTAGTTAAGAATAGCAGACGATTCGAGAGAATTGAATAGATAAACGAAGTCTCTCTCCAGCAAATTCTCACTGAATGCTATGTGCGATTACAGTTAGTTGTTCCCGATTTTTAGCTATGTATACCATTAAACTAAGATACCTGTAATATATTTTGGTAATTTTTTACAAACCTTCTACTGTAATGGAATTATCAAATGCTCGTCTTATTGTTCCATTTAAAGTAATTGCAATTTACCCGAGTTAATAATAGCAAAATTTTAAAATTTAAATTTTTTTCTGAATCTAAGAGTTACAGTTGATATTCTCGATTTATGAACTATCCATTTTTGGCGATCAAGTGGTTCGTCGGGATTATTGCTTGTGTATAATTTCAATGAAATCTCTTATGCATATTTTCATGTTCATGATTCTTTCAATAAGTTACTTTTAAGCATCGAATTGTGGTAAATATTAATGCCATTTTATTTTAATAGTCTTTCACTTCTATTGTTTATTGCGTACATATACCTTTCTCCACATTATAAATATATTAAACAAATCTTCTAATTGCACATTGTCTTTCGAGATACTGTAATTTATTCCTCGTAAATACTGTAATTTTTATTCCTCGTATAAACTAAGAATAAGAAACCTCCTAATAAGAACCTAGGAATAAGATTCCTCGTGAAAACTAGGAACTTTCTTCCTTTCTTTCTTCCAACAATGGAAGAGAGTCTCATAATTAAATATTTAATCTCATAATCTCATAATTAATGAAACAATGAAAGAGATTTGAATGTTGAAATTATGCATAAAAATATTTTCAAAGCTTGTTAAAATTGAGGGGGTGGGGGGAATTGCACGGCAATTTAATTGCTATATTAAAAAAACAATATGAAAAAACAAACATGATCCAAAAATAATCGTTATGGAATTATTCATTAAAATTTAATACTTATTAATAAATTACTAAATAAAACTCTGCTTGGTTTAAAAAAAATTCTAATGGAGATTTTAAATAAAATTCCAAAAAAAATCGCTCTACTTTCACCATTTTAGGTATCATTTGGGTTAAATTTGATAACCTAGATTAAACACACATATTCTTCTTTATTATTTGCAGAGATGATAAATAATAAAATTTGAGAATGTTTTAAAAATTCACAATTTCAATAACTATCGCACAATCAATTTCAATAAATTTGATTATGAAGAATTTATTTTTTGCAATGCTCTAATTTGAAGGGAAAAAAATTAATAAAGATGTCTCATCTGCAACATTAAGTAACAAACACTTTTTTCACCATCAAATCATTGAGTCTCTGAATACTCAAGATTTCGACGAATCAGAAAATTAACTCTCAACTCGATAATGCATTCTTCGAAATAAATATTCAAGAGCTAGAAGAAGAAGAAAAATTTAATTTGATTTCAAGTAGATTCCTTTCGGGATTTTAATACTGCCTTCTGTCCAAACAACACCCATCTTTTATTCATGCAAAATACTCGCTGAAGGACGTACGAGGAACTATTGGGGAAAGAGTCATGTTTGTCTAAGAATATTTTGAAAGTTCGAAGGAAATGATTTCAGGAAAAGTGGTGATTTTCATTAACTTTAAGCACGTTCACGTCAATAAATATGCATTCTCCCGTCGTCTGTCTCTCCGTATGGGAGCTGACAGACAGAATTTCTCCTCGCCAGAAATTGATATGGCGAATGTTGTACTTTAGACGCCAAAGAAACAATCACTTAATTGAAAAGATGTATTTCCATTTGTCATCTCTCGCACTTTGTATTGAGGATTGAAAATTGGAAACTGACTCTTGCGTCGTCTTCTCTTATAAATGGAGTTTGAGAGATAATGGGAAAAAAAATTTTTGTGTGTGTAAATATCTGGAATATAAAGCCTTTATCAGATATATGATTTTGAAAACTTTTGAGGCGAAAAATCCCTTTTATGCACCTTATAATTATCTGGTGGAAGTGGTCTCAACAAAACTCTACAACAAAAATGTTATCTTCCTTTCTCTAAATGAAATTATGAACCTTGCGTACGGCCGGCGATTCATTATATGCGACTGGAAAGCAATAGTTACGAAATTTTGATCTTTCACGTGAATTTAGTGTGCGATCTAAGGCCTAATTAAGGATTAATCCCTAACTTGCAGTTAATACATTGCCAACTGATTGACCGTTCTAGTGCTGCCAGATTTGACGCAGTTATTCTTTGGTAGCTGGAAATCTGAATTTCTGAAAAAACATTTGAATATTAATTATTTAAAAATCGACCAAATTTTTTTTTTTTTACACTGCGATTTCCAAAAAGTATTATGGCACAAATTTCATAGTTACAATAATTTTAAGTTCAAAAATTATATTTTTAGTGATACAAATTTAATTGTCAGGCATTTAGGTAGATTCCTATAGGATGATTACCTATTGCAATGGTTGACATGGCGAGACTTCGGGAAACTTTCTTCAGTTCCTCACCAATCACGGGCCCTAGAATCTAAAGCCACCCTTCGTTCAAAAGTGTGTGTGTGTGTGTGTGTGTGTGTGTGTGTGTGTGTGTGTGTGTGTGTGTGTGTGTGTGTGTGTGTGTGTGTGTGTGTGTGTGTGTGTGTGTGTAATGCTTTACCCATGTACCCATGCTTATATATATATATAATATATGTAAGCATTATTTTATGTGAAGCAGAAATGCAGTTTGAAGACAGTGAAGAGACTTGCTATTTCGTGACGACGTTTTATTTCATTTTTAAGAAGCAGGCATCTGTACAAGCGATGAGCACACAGAACAACACAGAAAAGGAATGAGGAAAAAGCTCTTGGACATTTTATCCCTGGTCTTATATAACCTATGATTTTGATAGGGAAAACATTTCTTCGTAGTGCTAATATATTACGAGATTTCGATAGGGATTTTCGTTACACGCGCGTAGAAGGCAGGGGAAACACAGGAAGATTTTAAAAAAGAATTTGCCTCATCAGCGGTATTTTGCCTCTTCACGCGGAGTGTGGGAAAGTTATTTTAGTTGATTCTGCAATTTAACAAAGTTTCTCTTGAATTAATTAAGTAGAGACAGTGGAATTGGATCACGAAATAAGAGAATATTTTAGAATAAAGTTACTATGGGCTAAATTAAGATAAAATCTTGAAAATTAATTAAATTGAAATTAGAGTTAAAATATCATTACATATATATTCGTTAAATAAATATATTCGTTATTTTTTTTCTTATTCAAAATAATCCATACAGTTGTATTTAAAATAATTATTCTAATGTATTGTTTATCTTTAACTTCATTCAGTTTTCTGTCGAAAATTTTACTTCCTGGCATGAATTAATAATTGTTTTCTTTATTTTGCAGATCACTAGAGCAACAGGGTTTTGCCATGTAAGTATTTTTTGTTGTTGTTTTTTATTAGATTTTTGCAATTTCAATTCTGCATGCATAAATCCAGTTTCGCAAGATTTCAACTCTGAATGTGTAATTAATCATTCATTAAGAAAAAAATATATGAATCGTGAATCTTTACTTTTAAAAATGGTAATATCTCTTTATTTAAATGATTTCAAAACTCTTAACTGAAGCGTAATGAAACTTTTCGAAGCGTGCTTAATATTTTTCGTTTTTTTTTTTTTGAATGGATGATTACGTTTTTAACTGCTTATTTCTTTATTGTAATAAGATACTTATGTATTATTCTTTTTTATATATTTTATTTCTCAAATGGCTGAGTAAATTAAATTTCGATATTTTTTTTATTTCGAATAAATATTAAATGGTTTTATTTTATTGTTATTATCTATGCTTCGTTTTTATCGATAATTTATTTTTAATTGTATTTTTTTTACCATTTTTTTCGTTGGTTTTTTTTATTGTAGTTGAAATGATAAAATTGTAACAATTTTTTACATTTCTTTTTTATTTACATTTCAATGTTTTGTAACATTTTTTTGCTATTATTTGTAACATTTTTTTGTCATTTTTTTCATTATTATTTTGGCTGCTGACAATACTCAAAATCAATAAGATGTTCATTTAATAAAAAAAAGGCTTTTCACAGAAATGCATGTTTTACTCGGTTGTTGCTTTTTTTTTTTTTTTTTGTCGTTTCGTATTTTATTTTTTTGTGTGTGTGTGCTTATGTTAACTCGACAACTATTAGTCAAAAATATATCGAAGTAATATTTTTATATGCACTTATTTTAGTGAGTTTGATAGTAATTTCTTCAATTTCTACTATTAGTTCACACTCTCCCTATATATATTTACTTATATATCTTGTTCAAATTTTCAATCTTTAATAAAATACTTTTTATTCATCCACTCAAGTTCAAATACATTTTTTAAACTTGTAGTGAATGACACTTGATGTTAATACAGATTTTTCAAATATTAATTCATTAATTAAATTAAATTAATTTTTAATACTTTAAATAGAGTTTTAGCAGTTTGTAACGAAAATTGAAATTAACAGGCAGTAGCTCAATCGGTAAAATGCAAGGATTTCAATATTTTTCACGTGAAGGTAAAGAATGCGAGTTCAACTCTTGCGAAAATCAATAATTTTTTGATACTTCATAATTTTTTTTTGATAATTATTCAATAAAAAGTAACAAAAATAAAAATTTTCTTTGTTGACCTAAGTAGGAAATTTGTTTGAATTAAAATTTTTTTTATATTACTTGTTTTATAGTATGTTATAATTCAAGATTAGAGAACTGGCAAGATATTTAAAATTAAAAACTAAATGGAAGTTAGAACACCAAGGCAAGTTTAATCGTATCAATACTATTATTGAAAATTAATCGGCAAATTTTAATCGTTAACATGAAGACATTGAATTTTTCTAATACAATGGGACTTTAACGAAAACTCAATTTATCTAAGAATTCGTATGAAACGAAATTGGGTCAGAACATGAATAGGAAAAAATATGGTACCTTTGCCTAAGTTTTGGTATCAATTTTTATTGGGATTATTACTAGGGATTTATAATTCTATTGCGAAAGCTGACTTTAACTTATATTAGTTTTTTTTTATTTATAACATATTTAAAAGTTCAAAATTTTCAGTTTTAATATTTTTAATTATCTTTTTAAATTTTAGACGGTAGTTCGTGATCTAGCATAATGTTGCGCTTTAACCTGAGTTTGGGAAAACAAAAATAAATGAGAAAATGACTTATAATTACATAAAACAAAACAAAATAAATATTTTTGATTAATATACTCGGTTTTATTCATAAGAACAAAGTTTTATAGTTTTTAAAAGACTGGTTTCTTTTAAAATGCATTCATTATTGTACTATTTAAAGAATAAGGCAAATCTTTACTCAATCTTATAATTTGAAAAAAAAATATCATTACTTTTGGAATTCATATTTTTTCAGAAAATTAACAATAAATTCGTAGCTACTGTTTTCTTTCAATTTGTACAAACATTGATGGATCTAGGGTTCTTTTCTTTAATAACTATGGCAAATTCATAAGTCAAACGCATTTCTAAAGTAGTAACAATAAATATCAAAAATTGCCTATCTATGTAAATGCTTGTTTTTGTGAAATTTTTTGGAAGGTTCAAATATACTATTAATACTAGTAGTATGCTTGAACTACTTTAAATTACTAGGATAATTAAATTTCAAGTGTACTACTTTAAATTAATTAACTGATTAATTTAGATTTGAATTGTTTGAATTTTGTAAAAATTAAACCATTTATAATAACGCATAATTTCACACACTAAGTTATAGATTGAAGTAGGCTTAAAACTCATAAAAAAATATTGTTAATTCATCATTCTTTCAATCCTTTGAGAAATGAGAAACGCTGAATTTACTTTAGACTCTCAAAACTTATTTACTTACTAACTACTGCAATATCTTTTCAGATTGAAATTGAAATCTCTTACGATAGACTATATGACTAAAGAACAAATAGAATTGTCACAAACAAATTAACAATTGTCTCACAAAATCTTATGATTCATCATTTTAATGATGCTTTATCTTATATCAAGCATCCCTAGTTTGCGCTAAATAAAATGTATTGTGCTTCTGACTTGCTCGAAAGAACAATACATCGTGATGGTCAAAAATACAGTTTCACATTCAAACTTCTATATCTCAATTTTGGTTTGGAATAGAAAAATATCGGTTTCTACAAAATAAGATTATAAGTCTATCTGCCGTATGTATCCACTAATACCATTTATTAACTGTGTCAAGAAACGCTGTTAGATAAAAAGTAATTTATCTAAAGATATCTTTTCAAGGATAAAATCAGAAAAAGTTTTATTCCTCGCCATAAGTATTTATTTCAAACAGCAAACAAACTAAAATAAGCAACTGGTGGATAAACTTTGTACTAAATACACAAACTTTCAAATTTTGTCCCTAGTGGTCTACGCAAATTGAAATAATTAAATAAACAACTCTCTATCCTACAAAAAGAAAAAAAAATCCATTTTTTTAAAATTTAAAATGTCAATTAAGATTTATTGTTAATATTTAAGTTTTAATAAATATTACATAAGAAATAAATCAAAAGCAAATAATTTTAACAAAACTAAGAAATAATAATTATGATTCAAAAGCTTTTAAAAATAATAATTTTATAATATAAATAAATCGTTTTAATAAACAGACGACGTGCAGTATACACAAATTGTATAATAAAGCTACGAATTCATGTGATTCACATTTCTCATTCAAAATTTTGATAAGGGATAAATTTTTATTTCTTTTTTGTTGTTGTTGAATACATTACAGCAGAACTGTCCTTGAGTAAATTATGGGTTTTAATAGATTGTTTTCTTAAGATGATGATTGAGAACAATAGTAGTTTTTCATGTGGGGGGATGGAGATAATCATGATGGAGAGGGGCTGAAAATCTACTCTATGCATGCCACAATTCTCTTAAGCGACGATACGACATTGAATAGAAGAGGAACCTAAAAACAATTTTGCATCTTTTTGCTTCGTTTATCAATAAAAACTGCCACTATAAATTTCGGTCCTATTTAAGTAACAAAAACAACTTACAAGTAAAAATAACACTGTTTGTAATTTTTTGATTTCAAATTAATTGAGGTTAATACAAATTATAACTATACTTTAAGATTATATTAATAGGTATCTGAGGATATCAGAAAAAAAATTATTTCTATTTAGAAACCTAACTATTAGTCAAGTTACGCTGAATCATTCTGACGAAACTACGTATCGTTTATGCCAGATTCATCCATTGCTGTACCAATTCTTACCTGTCCGACTTATATTTGTGTTGATATCCTTAACACATCCTAAACCCTCGTATTTTAAAATGAAGCTTATACGATTTGTTTCAAATGCACTAATGTTATCAAAGTATAAAGGAGTATCTATAAGCCTTATTTACTGATCTAGCTTACCATAGCCTTCAGCGTCTGGTTGCATTGTAGGCATCATAAGCAAAGATAAATTTTTCTGTTTCCTTATCTAATAATTTGATACATGCCACTTGGATAGCACTGTTATTTCTTTCCAGCTGTCTGTCACTATCGATGGCGTGTATACTGAACGGGGATCGACGGCCGGTTCTTTTTCGATGCTGTCCAGCAGTGTCATCTATGTGGGTGGACTGGCCCCCACAACGGCTGCGCAGTTGTTGCCGGCTTCCAGGGTTCGAAACAATTTCATCGGATGCGTCCGGAAGGTATGTGAAGAAATGATTTCTTTACTTTTTTGGATATAAAATATACAAACAGAAAGCATTGTAAATGTTAAAAAATTTCGATTTGGAGGATTTTATAGAGTTTTTGCGTTTCTGACCTCCTTGTTTTCGAAAAATACATTTTTGAAATTATGTTTTTTTGTCTGTGAATATGATTACTCAAAAAAATTAAACCAAAGAATTAATAATAAAATGGTATACAAATCCTTACACTAAATTTGTAGATTTTTGCCAGATTTTGAGTGATATCCATTGTCAGGAAGTCTGTCTGAATGATTCTGATTACAAATGAAAACGATATTTGAAAAATACAAAAAGCTGGATGAATAAAATTCGGTTATAGCAGCTAAAATATAGACTTGCATTAAATTTTGAATCGAATCCATCAGAGTATTCGCCTTCTGCTGGTCTTCACATTTTCATGCATGTAAGTGCTGTAATTCAAAAAAACTGTTACTTTGATAAATAAAATTCGGTATGTGATCTTATTGCTTGCTCTGTGATTAATTTTAGTTTCAATATGTCGACAAACGATCTCCAAACCCAACCTACTGAAACTAAGATTTGACACGAAGTTACACTTGTAATAACAAAATTCCATACCAAATATTACATACTCAAGTAATTGCTTTTTGAAATTATCGCATATACATGTTTCTGAAAGTACAGACCACAAACAGCCACCCCTTGTTGGATTCTGCTCAAACTTTGAGAGGTGTCTAGACTATAGATGTTAATTCTGCGCAGCGAATTTTACCCATTTAGCTATCTTCGTTGCAAGAGTTATCGTGTTAACTCATATTCAAACAGCTAGACAGACAGACTTCATCTGAGGGAATTTTGCTCAAAATGTAATTGAAATTTAAAATGTCGTATAAGGACCGTTTTAACCATTTAACTCAACGGTTTTTTTTACTTATCTTTGTCACAAACGGACAGATATTTACATAACGAACATACAATCCTGCCATCTGCATTGCAGATTTGTGCCAAAGGTTGATCTCCCCCCCCCCCCACACACACACTCGATTTTGGAGTTCGAAAATCTCGAGTTCGAATTTTTTGACGATCACGGTACTTAGACAAATGAAATGAGGTATATGATCCAGTCATTTACAGAATAGATTTGCCGGCGCCCTGGCATTGGGTTAGCGAGCCTTCCGCGTGATCTGAGCGTCCCGGGTTCGGGCATGGTTGTTCTTTTTCGGTGTTCTATCTGTGAGGTGTGTGAATGTGCCCCCCTGTAAAAAGGGGGTTTTGCAAGCGAATGTGACGTATGAAGTAGCTAAGTCGTACTCTTGGCCCTAGTTGGCGCTACTGAAAAAAAATGAGACGCTCGCTAGTCTTAAATCGCTGACGGATAACGTGTCAGTGGGCTTGTAAAGTGCCATAAGTCGAAACACAACAACATTATAGATTTAAATCAAAATTTGGACCAAATAGTAAGAACCCTTTCCCCCGCACATAAATTCCAACTTCGGTTTTCTTTACTATATTAAGAAGTACAGAACCTGGTATATTATGCCAATATACAAGAAATTCGAGAGGAGAATGCTCCTGCTAATTTTTTTAATAATATGACAAATCCAGGACAAATTTTATCTACTTAACTCTCTCCATTTTGTAGTTATCGTGTTAGTTTATATTCCGACAGCTGGACAGAAGAATTTCCTCTGAATGGATTTTTATACTCCATTTGGCGGAAATATACAAATTTGGCGAACAAATACCACATCTTATCGGTCTAGTTAAAGCATTTTGAGGTATTCATGAACAGACAAATATGCATGCACAATCCCAAAAATATGTTTTATGGACCTAGGAAGATTTGAAACACGAAGATTAGTCAAAATCGAATTTTTGACGATTACGGTACTTTGATAAATGTAATTAGGCATACGATCCTGCCATCTGCATTATATATTTGTATCAATGTTTCAGTCAAATATTTGGACCTCCCCCTCCCCCCCCCACACACAGAAACACATATTCACACTTAAATGCCATCTTCGAAGGGGTTTTTTTTTTTACGGTGTTAGGAAACCCTGTATATTGTGTCAATGCACAAGAAATTCAAGGGGAGAATGTTTCCTAAATAATATAACAATTCCAGTACTTTATCGTTGTACACTAGAAAGTAGTTGTAGTAGCATCACTGAAACAAAAAGAATCTACAAAAAAGCTTCAGCTTCTCTTTCAGAGTAAATCCACTCTTTCGTTTTCTCGCAAGATTTGGAAAACAAAACCAACCCGAGAAAAGAAAACCGCTCAGAACTTAAAATACTGAAAAGAAAAGGTATTGGCTTTGCCGAATCAATGCCCCCCACTTCACATTTCGTACCCATCTGTTTCTCTCTGCTTCCGAGAAATTTTATTTCATTCTTCCGGTGCAAGGGTGTGCGGCGTAACACTTTATTTCCCGGCGAAATACTCCAAAGTGGATTTCTTTTCGCATGAGTGTGCCGCTTTTCCGGGGGACCCTTGTGAAGGGATCAGGAACATAAAAACAACAAAGCCTACTTGATTTTACGAGGTGAGAGCATAAAAGTTAGGAGAATAAACACGAGGATAAGGATATTTTTATTGATGGACAATTGTTGTGAGAGTTTTATTTTACTTCCTCGTATTATACGACATATACAAAGTTTTAAACTTTCACAAATTAAGAAAAGGAAATTTTCGGAGCTTTATATGTCTGTCCACAAGTGCAATTAATTGTAACCAGAATGAATCACTTAGATAAAATCTGACGTGCGGTTTACACGCCAAAACCGTGGCCCTCAATCGAATTCGGGACGTGGTAGATATTTAACGTCTAAATTGTAGGTATGTGTCATATTTGGAACCAAATCTCCCAAAGGCAATTCACCTCTGTATGTTCATTTGCATGCTTATAAATTCGATTACCAAAAAGGTAACAACTCAGGAAAATGAAATTTGTTCACAGTTTTTTTATATCTAAATTGCAGATTTTTATCAAGTTTTGTTGCCCCACGGGGATGGGCACCTTATAATTGAGGATGAGACACTTCCTGCATGGTGGTTGGTTCTCGCCACCCTTGTGGGTACACAAAAAGATGCGGGTCTGGTTCCTCCGATCGATGATGGAACGTACTTCCTTAGGGAATGGTTGTACCGTGGCCAGTGATGGCCCTTAGGATTCAACTACAGTTCCAGCCAGTGGTGCTGTCCGGTCATTCAGATTTCTCCGTGTGCCTTCCGACAGGTCGTAGCAGCCAATTTGTGGTTATCAAATTTTGAATCGCTTCGTATTGACTGTCTGTTGGTTTGTACATTCACAAATCGCAATGACTTAATATATGAAACGTTTCATGTGATCCTGTGACTACAACTGCAGCTCTGTGTTCGATTGTTATTACTACTTATCGGAGCAAGAGTGACCAAAATATATATTCGGCTTTCTTTTGCTTGATACCTTCACGTATTCGTAGAGAAAGTATAGCAATTGTCAAAAAAATTCGAACTCGAGATTTTGACGACTCTCCACGTTTTACACCTCTCTAAATTCGAGAAACACAATTTCGGAAAATGAATCGTCTTTCTGTCTGAGACAAAGATACTCAAAAACGCTTTAATCTAGACAGAAAAAATTTTATTTATGACTTTACCAAATTTGTAGATTTTTGCCTAATTTTCTTCTGTAAAATCCACTCAGAGCAATGTTATCTGTTCGACTGTCTGAATATAATTTAGCACAATAACTGCATAACGAAGACAAGTGGGACAGATAAAATTTGATACGCAGAAATAGCATCTATAGTGTAGACACCTATCAAATTTTGAGCTAGATCCAACTAAGGCTTGACATATGTGGGTCTTTATTTTCAGAAACATGCAAGCCTGATAATTCAAACACGCAAAAAAATCTAAATTGATATGGGATTTTGCGATTACAAGTGCAGTTGTGAGTCTAATTTTGGTTTCAGTCAGTTGAGAAAAATGTATTTAAAACACGAATTCGATTTTTTGGATACTGTCAACGCATGCCAAGGATTAATCTTCGAATAACTTGCCAAGGAAGACACGATCGATTCAGTAAGAAGGGTTAAATTCAAGCCAAACGTTTCGTAACTATTGCACTCCAATGCCAAGTAAGGTATTTTCTGATATGGCAAGTTTATTAAAGAGTATTAGGGACACCACTCTTACTGGTGTATTAACCGGATCCTAGTTATTAATTGTTAAAGACTGCATCAACCTGGCTCTTTTGCAATTATTATTA
>JAPMOR010120620.1:47128-58843 GCA_026543865.1 Argiope aurantia | reverse complement strand
ATATATAATATAAGAGAGAGTATAGGAGAACATTTTGGAGAGATCACTGCCTCTAGTTTAGAATTTGCGTACACATATTTACAAATATATTTATCGATAGACAATCCCATCTTTGATGAACTGGGTCCAAAATTAGATTCAGATATACATTTCCAGAGATAGATTTGTTTATTTTTTTCCATTTAGATATTTCCGTTTTTGAGTTATTGTAATCACAGGAGGAATAGATCAATTTCAGATTGGCGGATTTCGTCTAAAACTTGATAGAAAATTATGATTTTGCTGAAATTGGTACATATTAAATTTCATCCTTGTAGGTTGTTGCATTTTTGAATTGTCATGATTACAGAAATAAGACAGATATAATTTCAAAAGCGAATTTTTCGAATTCACTGATGTTTGAACCTAGTCAGATTCGCCAAAAGACGATTCGATTTGTTGACAATTGCAATTACTTCTGATACGCCTTACATCATCCGAAAGGGAAAAAAAACTTTGTTAAACATTTTTGAAACTTTTAATACGTTTAGTTATGCTTATGTTTAAATTTAAATCGCAAAAAGTGTTTTTTAAAACTCTATCTGCACATGACGGCACAAAAGGGCAAAGAATTGTTAGACAAATGAATTTTACTAAGCAATCTTTTCATTGAAACTGTAGATTTTTCTTATCAAATTCTGTACTTGATCCATTAAAAGAGTATATGATTCTCGGTCTATCTTTTCGCTTACCAGAAATGTTGATAACATAAAAATTTAACAAATTAGTTATATAAATGTTATTAAATGAACTTTACACCAAAATGGTAGATCTATGTTTAATTTTCCCCCAGAAATATGGCAAAAGGCAGCTTTTATACCCATTTGTTTCTACTTTTGTATGTGTATATGATACCTCAAAGCCACAGTGAGGTACAAAAATGCTATTTATTCTATAACCTTTATGCCAAAACTAAATATCTATGTCAAATTTCAAACAAAATCTGGCCACTAGAGACTGCAAAATTGCTTTCGCCACTTACTAAATACGAAGGAATTAAACACAAAACGAGCAATAATGTTTAATTATACATGAAACTAGTGGCAAGAAATTTTCAGATTTTAAAATTGCTGTTGCTTTAGATGTAATACCGAACCGTGTGGGTGGTTTTATCATATAATGTCTATAGCACTAAGTTATCTAACCAGTTGGATGAGCACAAGATAGAAGGAAGAAAAAAAAGAAATAAAGGAAACTTAAAAGAAAGAAAGAGGAAAGGGATCTCTAGAGAGAATCCCATCGGTGTCAAATCCTACACGACTGGATTCAATTTTTGGAGAAGAAATAACTAAATGGAGGGGACAAGAATACTTAAACAAATGGTGACTCTGGGTTGAACTTACAGGGAAATGAGATTACTAACTGAAAAGGAAAAAAATTTATAAATTACATTGTTAACATCTGTATGACATGTATAAGCATATAAACAAACACTGCAGAGTCAGAAATCTGTAGCACTTTTGAATGAATAATTTCGGCTGACTTTGGCAAATGGCATTATGGTCTCAGCTATTGTGTAGTTTTGAAGAGTTCTTGGTATTTATGAATATTATTTACTATGAAGGGTATTCGATGCAAGGTTTTATCATATAAAGTACCCAATAATTATGTAGCTACTGACAATTATTATTATTATTTGAATGATTCAAAGACAGCTGTCTGATATCTCAGTCCTTTTACATATGCATGAGACTTTTTTCTTAAAACCCAGTTGGAGTTTTCTCCTTAAAACTTTTACCTATACTCTAATATAAAGATGTTAAGCATATCAAACGTCTTACATGGCATTGACGTACAAAAGTTATGAGATATTAACCCTTGGCGTGAATTTAACATTTTTACTGAATCTATCGTATAATCTTTGGCTACTTTTTTTGAGATTAATGCCTGGCTTAAGGTCAAAAATATCCAAAAATCGAATTTGGATTTCACACGCGTCAGACTTACCAACCAATTGAACAAAAATTTATTACTTCTATATTTAAAGTCTCAAAATCCCATGCCAAATTTCATATATATATTAACTAATACGTTTTTACGTTGTCACGTTTACATGTTTCTGACAGACCGACAGACTGTTAACGACGCCTCATTGGATTTGCCTCAACCTTTGATAGGTGTCTACGCTGTAGATGTTAAATCTGTGTACCGAATTTTATCTCTCTATCACACTTTGTTTTCTAGTTACCGAGCTAACATATTCAAACAGCCGGACAGAAAGATTTTTTATTAGGGTTTGCGATACCGGTATACCGAATACCGATATTTTGAACCATTTGTACAATTTCGTAATACCGGTATTCACAAGTTTAAATACCGTTTTTTCGGTATTCACTAGAAATTAGGAGTAATAGATATATTATACCAAAAAAAAAAGAACAGAAGAATCCAAATACTGTGGATATAGAAACTTCGGATTCCGACTTTGAAGATAATGAGAGTGAGAGTGATATTGACAATGAAGATAATGTAATTGTTGAAGAAGATATTGCTAATGAGGATGAAATATTAACACATGAAGAATTGCTTTCTATAATTTATAAAGTTCGAAAAATTGTTAAGATATTTAAGCGTTCCCCTACAAAAAAATACCATATTACAAAAATATATACTAACTGAAAATAAAACAGAATATATGTTAATATTAGATTCTGAAATACGTTGGAACAGTTTACTACTAATGATGGAACGATTTTGAAACTGAGAAATCCAATCCAAAAAGCAATAATTGACTTAAACCTGCAAATTAATTTTTCAGTTAGTGAATTCGACTTAATACCCAGAACTGAATCAGCTCTACTTCCAATAAAATTGGCTGTCCAGGCATTATGTCGACGAGATTCTAATTTATTAACAGCTAATGCAGCAATAAATTTCATGTTGCAGTCACTGAAAGAACAGCACACATCACTATCTGAAAAATTATATATGACATTGAAAACTCTCACAGAAAAATGGCATATCGAAATAGAAAATGTCTTACGGTATTTACATAATTATAAGGATTTTAAAAATGAAAATGAAAAAGAAGAAAAGAGATTCACCAATTCAAATCTGATTAAGTTTATAGTAAATTTTCTTAAAAATTTTTAACCCACAAACGTATCCACATTCAGAAGAATGCGGTACAGTTATCGAAGATTATGATGACACTAATGTCGAAAGTGAAAAGGAATTGTCTCTTGAACAAGAATTAGAATGAGCGATAAATAAAAAAATTTCAACAAACCAAAATATAATACAGAAATCAGCTATATCCAAAACCATCCGACGAGAAATGAATTTTCGGGAATTTTGAACGAGAAATTAATTTATTTGAAGATGAGGGATTTAGAGGTAAATACTTGGAAAAATTATGCCGTGTATTGCTAACAGTACCACCAACTAGCGTAGATGCCGAAAGAGCGTTTTCGACAGCTGGAAATTTTTCCACAAATTTGCGTTCCAGGCTTAATGACAGTATAATTGATGTATTATGCTTTTTAAGATCACATTTCAAAAATTTGTAATAGTACCACAGACTTAATATTAATATTTGCAAATTTTTGTAATTTAAATAAATATGATCCTTTATTTTTTTATGATTTATATACTGTTTTAATTTATAAGTTACAAATTATTTTTTGTGATATTTACATTCTCTAATGAAACGGGCAAATAAAACAAAGAAACACCTGTGTTTTCTTTCTTTTCCTAAAATTTCTACTACCGGTATTAAAACCGGTATTCCGGTATTAAGATCTAAAAAATACCGAATACTGGTATTAAACTTTTGGTCCGATATTGTAATCTCTACTTCCTATGAATGGATTTTGCTCAAAGTTTGACAGATATCTACAAATTTCATTTTAAGCCTGTATACCAAATTTCATCTGTCTAGATGAAAGTGCTTTTGAGTTATCTCTGTCACAGACAGATAAACGGACGAATATTTTCCATAAATGTGTTTATTGAACTCAGGGAAGTCTAAAACTTCCAGATTTGTCAAAATCTCGAGTTCAAATTTTTTGACTAACTCGAGCATTACAACTGCTCTGCTCGAGTTCGAATTTGATGAACAGAATAAAATACTTTCGCTGTACTGCGTGTACGAAAAAGTGAAAAGGATTAATGGTCATTAAAAACAAGCGCTTTCCCCATTGCGACTTTAAAGAAGAATTTTTATTTGCAACTTATATGAATTCTGTAATTACTAAGAAACTCTGCTCTCTGCTCGCTAATGACTGCTAACCCCTGTAAAAATTGCTAACCAATTTTGCTAGGTTTTCTTACTAGATTTCTTTTTTGTTGGCTTCACTCGCTGCAAAGGGGGCATTATCCTTTCAAACTTAGTTAAAGTGAAGAGAAAAGCGAATGTAGTTGAATAGCAAACCTAGGCTTTTTTTAAATCAAAGCAGAGAGGAAAAATTAATAGGCCTTGAAAAAAAATTTCCTTCGTGGTTTTCTAAATTTTTTGGAGAACATTTAGAGATAAATTCACCAATCAAATAAAGCTAACAAATAAAATTATAAAGTTTCAAAAAAAGTAAGATAAATGATAAATAGGAATTTCAAGTTACTTAGAGAACTCTAAAAACAATTTATTTAAATTTATTAATGGAAAATTTTAGGTAGGCACAATTTTTATTAAAAAATTATTTTATTTTTATGCGCAACTTTTATTAAAAAGCAATAAACAAAATTCCCAAATTAATATCTTTTTGATGCTTTCACATTAATGAGTATAGAATAAAATTTGTTGATCGAGAAAAGAGCATTTTTTATATGATGAAGGCATTGTAAGATATCCTCAATAGGTAAATGGAATTAAGAATATTACAAAGGCGTTAAAAGAGTGACAAGTAAAGAATTTTAAAATAAATAACGTGCTTGTAATTGTTATGTAAACAATGTTTAGTTAATGTGTCAGAGAATTTTCTAAATAATTAATATGCATTTTTAAAATGAATGTTGTCTCAGTTCAGCTAAAAGCAATTGCTTTCATAGATATGTTATCAAGGGTCGCCTGTCCCAGCACCAATCATTTCTCCGATTTTGCAATTTTTTATTTCATATGAAAGCAGGATCCGTAGATATGTCATCATCTATCCCGCACCATTTTCGAGCGAACCTTCTAATGCACAATCTCACCTTATGATCTCGATATACAGAGAAAACTCACAGTAGATCTTCTCTTATCCTAATCACTGCACTCATTTCGTCAATTTAGTTTATTATATTTAAATACACTATTAATGGCCGCTTGTCCTCCCACTTCGACTTTCGAGAGATATCGCAAGATAAAATTTATGCATAGCTTCCAAGACATGTAAATTGGATTCATTTAATTTCATCACTTCGTGTGTTTAGCTAACCAATCAGAATACTTTATATTTATAGTGCTAATATAATTTGAAGTAGTACTTTCATTTGTTGTTATAAAATACAATTCATCCAAGTTTGGTGGGTATTGTTAAATTAATGCTATTGTTACAGAAAATTCGTCTGGTTGGGGTACGGTAAAAATTCCAATAGGCCCGATAACGCATAACGAGGCGTTATTCCGCAAGAAAACGCTGATACCAAAATGCAGCCAAAGCCTACACCAAAACATTTTTAGAAATCTACAATATACGCTTAAGCAGCAGATCGTTTAAATGCAAAACAACTCAGGGCAAACAACTAGAGAGCTCGCTCTGCGGTCAAAGAAAGATTTCCCCAGACTGACTCGCTTTAACCGTTCGAGTGAATATAGGTTCTCCACCGCATATCGAATCTAGATAAATTCGTGGATCTCAAGCCCTAATAGAAATATCTTGTGTTTTTAGAACTTTCATTTTTGTCGCCAATTGGTCGCTAAAATCTTTGACATGGCGTTCATTCAGCATCTATTATAAATATCTATAAGTCTCTCTTCTTTACTGTGAGACTAAATGCACAGGAAAACAACATTATAGTTTCATAAGACTATTAATATAGTGGCTGTCGTTAGTGTTAAAATTAATTATCTGCTTGCCACTCGGAGAGAAAATTTTAGAATGTGCTTAGTTAATTTTTTAAAACTTGGCCTCTTTGTTACCTAATAATTTAATAATAATGCCTTTTAGAGCGTTTGTCCAAAATTGACTGCATCAAAGAATGCTCAAGATCGGCTGTGATAATAAGTAATAACTTTTCTCGAATACCAAAAATACACTTTTTTCGTCCAAATCAAGAATTTTAATACTATAAAAAAAATTTGCCAACTCTGAAACGATGTGGCATTTTCTTTTTAAAAAAACGCATATAGCATTTATTCATAAAAAAAAGTTTTTATTTCTGTGTTTATTTTCCAAACTCGCATCGTAAAAGCCTAGAAGCACTTTGTTGTCCCTTGTTCCCGATACTGCTCAAAATTCACATGTAAAGATACACCCATGCGGAAAGAAAAACCTCTTTGGAATATTTCGTCGTGAAATAAAGAGTTACGTCCCGCATTCTTTCACCTGCATCAAAACAGCGAAATAAAATTTCTGAGCAGCAGAAAAAATTTGACTAGAAAACAGAAGGGTGCAAATGTGGAGTGAAAGCATTGATTCGGTGAAGCCGGTACTTTTCTTTTCGGGCATTCTAAGCTCTTCGTGGCTTCTTTCTAAGTTTTGTTTTCTTTATCAGAGGAAACGAAACGAAACGCTTGCTTTACTCAGATGAACATGCAGAAGCTATTTTGAAGGCATTTTACAGAGTTTTGTTTGTGCTTTATACATATTTTTGTCTAGCCATCTTTTGTGACCACTCGGTTAGCCGTTAATATTGTCAGTGCTTATTTTGAATTAAATCTCTTATGCATAAGTTGATCATGGAACCCCATAAAGTATTTTTGAGCATCAAATTGTGATAAACATAAAGCCAAGTTATTTAAAATGTCTGACACCTTTTCTGTTTAGTGTGCACATGAACTTTCTTAATAGAACCAAATCCCATGAAATCAAGTGGCATTATAAGCAAAATTGTGAGAGTGATCTTTTTCTAATTACACGTTGTCTTTTGCGGTACTGGGACTTCACTTTCGTACTCCTTGTGGAAACTAGCCAAATAATAAATAGAATATTTATTCATTGGAATTAAATAATAGTAGAAAAATCGTGCAATGGAACATTTGATGAAAAATGAAATTTTTTTCAATTCCATTGCAACGATGAAAGCTGTTCTTAAAAATTATTAAAAAAAATTTCAAAATTCAAGAGAAAATGACACCACAATATAATTGGTGTAATTAAGAAGATAATTCTTTGGATCTTCACTCTTTATTTAATATAGTTACTCAAAAGCATGTTTCCATTGACTCTCATGGGAGATATATGTTCCATATGCGTTACATGGGATAACAGGCATGTCTTTATACGCAGATTTCTGGCTGCAATTTCAGCAAATTTCGGAGAGTTGATAAAATCAATTAAGGAAAATCAGTGTCTAAGAATGTATTATAGATAACCTACTTGAGTAGTGTGTGTACCGCAAAAAATTTTCCTATAGCATTTCGCATTTTGGCTATTTTCCAATTGAAATGGGTTTTAAAACGTTAAAAAAAATTTTATGTAATAATATTTTTGAAATCTATAGTAGAAAAGGCCAAATTTTATCTCGATTTTTAATTACGATTTTTTTAAAGTCGTTTTAATATACTAATTCCCACTCTTCAAAACATATTTGTGTGAAATTTGGTTGCCCTAAACCAAAATATTTGATTTATACAGCTTACGCATACTCTTAAATATACAGAGACACAAGCACACACTTCCAATTTTATTTATTATTAGTAGGTTTATAGATACTGCATCTCTTCTCGAAGAAGAACGTATTGTAATCGTTAAAAAATTTTTGCTTTGAGAGTTTGCTGAATGTTCATATTTTAGTCCTCTCTGAATCCGGAAATTTGTAATTAAGCTTGTCTGCATATATGTAAAATTGAAAACTCAAAGATACAACAGGAGCGATGGATAAAAGTGGGTTTTACACCAAATTCTTGATCAAATTTTAGACGAAATTCGTCAATTGAAAATCTTTCTTTTTTCTCGTTTTTTAACACACGACCGCAATTCAAAAATACGAAAAGTTTGATAAATAAAATGTAGCATATAATTACAGATATTCAACGTAATGTAACTGTGGATATGCATCAAATCTTGGATAATGTCCAACCAAGGATTGAATATCTGTCACTCTCCGTCCGTGCTTATATGAAAGCAATAATCTAGAAATAGAACAAACTAGATAAAAAAAATCCAGCTAAGTGGCTCTACTGATTCTTTTATTACATTAGTTTTGAAACCCTACATATATTTTTTCTGAATAATATGGAATAATATGAGGCTACCTAAAAACGGCGACACGATTTTTATTTGGACAGAAAATGACAGCATGACTTGCATTAAGAGAATTACAGAATATTTAGATCTTTTTCCTCTATAAAACCTATTATGACATCATTTTGGAATTACCATTTGCCTAATCCTGAAGAATTTTTCTATTTTTCTAATGGGTAATAAATAAGGCAACAAATAAAAAGTTAATGTATAAATAAAATAAAAGAATATTCCATTTCCCTACGATACTGTTCTTTATCACAATAGTTTGAATCCATCATTTTTTACCAACCATTATCAATGTCACTATCTCCATCAAAATAATAATAATTATAATAATAACCAAAATCGTTCGCCTAACCTCCCATTTAACCAGTTATGGCTTGCACTTTTCCATCAACTTTTCATTCACTTCATTCCCCAATCATGACCGTGTTCGAAATAAATAATTAACCTCAGTTTCGAGGCTCTCTGAAGAACACTTAAGAGCGGAGTTTTAAGTTCCGAAATGAGGACCCGTGGCGGAATAATGATACGAGGACGCTGTTAGTAACATTTTTGCTACAAATTAACAAACAATCTTCATTAGCGTCAGCGCACAACATCATCAGCGGCCTGAAAGCTGATTAAAGTAGTGGAGATCAATTTGATAGATCGGCTGGTGGCGTTGGAACACGTGTGTTCGTTTAATCAGTGCAAGAAAAAGAGTGATAGGTCCATATTGATCCAGAGAGCGGTGATTGAAGATGCTAAATAGGATCTCAAAGGGTGCGCCGTGATATCATAATTGTAAGAAAGTCGAGATTTACTTGTTTTTGAAATTCCTTTTTCAATTAATGCTTAATTAATATATTTTGGGAATAAGAGACTGCATCATAATTAAATTTCAGTTTAAATCATATTATTTGGAAGTTCAGGTTTCTTTAAAATTGCTAGAAACTGTTATTTTATAAAGTTGTTCAAACAAAAGAGAGCGTAGTTAAAATATTTATTTCTAATATATAAAGGGTGTCCCAAAATTAGAACAAGATTTGAATTAAAGTGTTGGTAACCTTATTAAAAACATTTGACAGCTGATAATTAAGGGTTAGTAAGAATGGAGAATTTCATTGTTGAACAAGATTTCAAAAATAATGAAAATCTGGCTGCCACAGTTTGAAAATTTGATAATTGTCCCCCTAGATCGCGTGATTTAATACCATTAAATTTCTTTTTATGTTATTATTTGAAGTCAAAGATCTATGTCAACAAGCCCACAAGCACGGGTGCATTGAAGAAGGAAAATCCAACGCTGCATCAACAAAATTCAGCCACATTTATGCAAAATAGTCATGAAAAATTTCGACAAAAGGGTGCGTATGTGCCAGCAAGACCGTGGAGGCCATTTGCCCTATGTGTTATTCCATGCATAACCCTATCCTGTGTGCTTTACGATTCAATAAAAATATAACAATTTAAAGGAAAAAAACTGTGTTTTTTATTTAATTCAAATCTTGCGTCAACACGTTGTTCTATCGTGTAATGCTCCATTTTTCCTTACCATAAACTATCAGCTGTCAAATAGTTTTTTTTAATAGGGTTGACACATTTTACAGTACGAATGGTGGCAAATTCAAATCTTACGTTAATTTTGGGACATCCTTTAGGCATACATACGATAAATCATTAAATAGATGAAACTCAAAGTTTTATTCTGTGCATTTAAAAATGAATTCCATTTGTTAAGCGACAATTGTGGAATCGAAGTTCCGTTTCTTTGCCACACGTTTAAGTAATTGGTCCTAGATTATTATATTTACAGCTGTAACAAATTCATCTTGAAGAACAGCAAGCATAGATTTTAAACATATGCTATACCGTTAGTTGCGAAATTCTAAACTCTCTGCTTTTTCTACTTATGAATTTCTATGTTTATATTCAAAAGATAAGTTTAATATTTTCATATGACGTTAAAGGACAATCCGGGCTTTTTCTTTATATATAAAACCATTTACTACGAATTTCTCTTAATAATTATAAATCTAATTTTGTTGAACTTACAACGAAATACAAGCTGCAATGTAACAATGGATCCACTCCTTGTATGCTGCAGCGCACAAAAAGACCTTTCCTGAGGCATCGCCATTTTCTCCTTAAAAAAGAAAAGCTCCTTTACAGTAATTTTCGGAATACAAAAAATAAGATTTTTCAACTTTCTTCTATCCAGTGTTGTATCGTATATTTTCTGCTTTTTTTAAAATCTGCTCCAGATTTTTAAATAAGAGCGTATTATGACATACGATGCATTCAACGAAGAATATTTTTATTTCGGCATTGTTAAACTTGTATATTTGGCAACTGACAGTTTTCCCTACATTCAACAACATGCGAAGGCAAAGCAAATTTTTATCTAATATCTGTACGATATTAATTGTATACAAAACAGAAATATTTTTAAATTTTATGCTTTAAAAAACAATTTTAATCTATAGTTGATATTTTTTATAATAACTGATATAATATTGTAATTATATCATTTCAGACAGTTTATAAAATTGACACTAATATCCAAAATATATAAATTACAAAATTTAATCAGTTATGAAAAATAACAATAAAGATTAATCGCAATTTATAGAAGAAAGCTTTTTTTTTTACAGACAGAAAAGCTCCATTAATAATAAATTTTCAGCAGGCGATAATTTTTTAACTGTAAAATATATTTCAGAACTGCATTTATTTTAAACTAAAATAAAAAGAAATTTTATACGAAAACGACAAATTTCCAAGAATCTTATAATTCTATTAAAATAAAATAATTAAATGCAGACTAACATATTTATCTTTCTTCTTGTGGAAGTTATTTAATATTTGAAATGCATATGAAAAACGATTCATATCTAATCAAAATAAGATTGAAATTTTAAAAACACTATGAATCATTTATGAATATTTAAATAGAAGAATAGTAAAATAAAAGACATTTGAAAAATAATTATAAATTTCGTAATTCACTTATAAGATTTTTTAGAATTATTTAAGTATTTATCAGAAGGTATTTTCATTGGGGGAATGGGGATAATTTTACGAATTTCCATGTAACTTGAAATTACTTTAAAACAAAATGGATGAATTTATTTTTTTTATTATCATGAATATCAACTTATTTTATAATTATGGTTATAAATTTTTAAAATGTGAGTGTTTAGAGGATACATTTTTCTCAAAATAACATTTTAGCATAATAATGTTCATAGGCCGGGAAGTATCTATAAATTGCTACATGTAAAAATCGTTTAAAATCTTCTATAGAGCAGGCCACGGACATACAGTGGCTCCCAAAAGTGTTCGTACACCAACAAGAATCAATTAA